>QGMI01000861.1:0-17101 GCA_007821535.1 Lachnellula occidentalis | reverse complement strand
ACTCCACTACCAACCCCCCTACCGCCTTCACTTCTCGCTGGCTGCTGGCTGCTGGCTGCTGGCTGCTCATCATCAGGCATTCAAGCCTTCAAGGTCATACCCAGCAAGTCACGACTACCGCTACTACTCGTACACTACTGGCACCACCACTCGTACTGGCTACGAGTATACGGAGTAGTGAACGATTACAGCAATCCTACGTACATACCGTTCCTACCTACAGTACTCCGACCTACTCATCCCTCCTCCTCCCCTCACCTCGGCCGATTTCGTGTAGCAACACACCCTCACAATCCAAATCAAGACAGTACTGGATCCTCGTCTTGTGCAGCATCGGCGGCACTATACAGCGCATTCCCATCCCCCCCATATCCACCAACCCTCTCCTCTCCACTTCCAGATCGGCCGGCCCAGTCTTCGTTCGTGCTGCCTCCCGCATCGGTGCGTCGCCCATTGACCCCCCCCCTGGTCGGTTTCGTGCCCACCTATACAGCCCCTCGACTCCAGATTCCTCATTCATCCGGGCTACACCAGACTCTATCAACCCACGCTCTCTGCCTCGTAACACTCTTCCTCGAGCTTCATGCTACACAGGAAAAAAAATTACACCTTCAGTCGTACATTTCCCCTTCATCCCATCTATGATATCGGATCTCGCAGACGAGGTGTACCGGCACGAGTAGGACAGCGCAATGCTACAGGATCCTTTGACTCCCCCCAAGACCACTCGATCTCTCCTCCTGGCAACGGCACCTACAATGGAAATGGCTTCACATCTCCTTTGGGACCAAATTCACACAACTTCACTGGACTTGCGAATACCTTTGCGCCAACACCAGTGAGCGATATGGGCCTGGACAGCCGGGACGAACGGGGGGAGTTGGCAGAGCAGGCCGACTCCTACGATTCCATGGATGAAGACCAAGATATGTCAGATGGAGGTGCGGCTTTGACTATGACTCTTTCACACGCGGAGGCATTGAATGCGGAGCTGGATCTGCTAGATGCCGAAGTCATGGGCCCCGATAACTTCACAGGTCTGCATCTTGATACGCACTTCCCATCTCTGGAAAATCACCACAACCATGACGTGTTCCTCCATATCGATCTGCCTGCCTCAGAGCCGCATTCACCTCATCCAGAAGACGAGCAGGAGAACACCATTGCTACCGATGCCATGAATACTCCCGATTTGCCAGCAACAATGTCACAAGTATCTCAACACCTGCAACACATACAGGATGGGCAAGAGCATATGGAATTGGATATGGCCGCAGATGAACATGGGGCATTCACAAACAACAGTACTCATCCCTTTCTTGTGCCCTATATTCCTCACTTTCAAGCAATACATCAAGCAATGCATGGTTCTGCTGGATCATCGCAAGTTGCCGATTACGTGTCACTTCCAAATATCTCTTCATTTCAGAGTACAGAAATAATTCCAGTGCTTCCATCAGCTTGGGAGAGTGGTGTAGGGCTTGCATCTACAGCCGCAGCAACGGATGACTTGGTGCAACCTCAAAGCCCCCTAAATGCATCTCATTTATCTTTCGTGGATATGAACTGGGAAGATGAGTCCGACGCTGACCAGCATGAAGTGGAAGACCAGTCAAATTTAAGCCTAGGAGACTTCCTCTACAACTGGGGGATGTCTGCGTCTCGAAATGACGAATCGAAAAGACGGAACCGAGGTCCGATTCTGCCTGTACTTCATCGGCAAAGGTTTGTCGAGAATCTTCAACCAATGCGACGCTGTGATCTACAGGGCGACCTGTGTGACATCCAGAGGATCAATTGGACCGAGTTAGGAGTTTCTCGGCTTGAGGCCAGGCAAATGCGGCGACAAACTTATAGCAACTATACCAATGTCAGACTTACGCACCAGTGGCATGTGAGTATTGCTCCTAGATCTGATATTGACAGAAGCTGACTTCCTCATTCAAGCCACGGCTTAATGGTGCGAGGCTATCAGATCACGAGAACTATTTTAAGTTTCGCCGAATGGACTTCGATCACAATGTCCACTTGACACACTTTCAACTTCGAAATCTCATGTCCTGCGTATCCCGAGATAACATTTTCTATACTAGCAAATCAAAAATCCTTCAATGGAATCCCTCCAGCGGCACCAAAGCCCCAGAATCTGTTGTCATGAACCTCGAGTCCCCAAATGTTCAGCCATTCCATGCGGCTGCTTTTCAAGGTGGCACTCAAATCTCTACATTGGCTGCTGGACATGACATTCTCATTGCTGGTGGGTTTTGTGGAGAGTATGCCCTTGTAAATCTGAGGTCACACAAGGACACAAAGCACACTGAAGGTCTACTTACCGACGAAATGAACAGCATCACGAATCATGTTCAGATCCATTTATCTCGGAGCTCCTCCCTTCCTGTGGCTGCTTTCGCCTCAAATGACAATGGCTTCCGAGTTCTGGATGTTAATACAAATCATTTCGTCGCCGAGCATAAATACGACCATGCCATAAACTGCAGCGCCATCTCGCCAGATCAACGCCTTCGAGTTCTCGTGGGTGACACCCGGCAAGTCATGATCTGCAATTCGGAAACGGGAGAGGTCCTCCAAAGCTTGGATGGACATCGCGACTTTGGATTTGCGTGCGATTGGGCAGATGATGGCTGGACTGTCGCCACCGGCAACCAGGATATGCAGATCAAAATCTGGGATGCAAGAAAGTGGACTTCCAGCTCCGGAATTGCCCAAGCGGTTGCTACGATCTCAGCTGAGATGGGAGGTGCCAGGAAACTCCAATTTTCACCTGTGGGTTCTGGGAAGAGGGTTCTTGTTGCGGCAGAACCAGCGGATTTTGTTAGCGTTATTGATGCGCAGACCTTCACGAGCAAGCAGACATTGAGTTTCTTCGGCGAAATTGGCGGCGTGGACTTTACGAACGACGGGCAAGACTTGATCGTGGCCAACTGCGACAGCATGAGGGGCGGTATTATGCAGTACGAACGATGCGATTTTGCTGGAGACGGACTTCATGGGCTCGAGGCTTTACGAGAAAAGTCTGACAGATATCGCCGGAAATCGACGGGGTTTGACTGGATCTCTGATGACGAAGATCTCATCGGTCATCCAAAGTCAAGAGGAACTGTCACTCATCGACAAAGAAAGGCAGCACAGCTTGGAGTTACGATCGACCATTTCTAGACGCGAAGAGCATTGTACAGTTACGCTATTTGAGAATCTGAATTGGTCCGATATTTTCTTTTGTCAGCATCAACACCAAACCGGCGCCTTGTTTCCTTTTCAATGATACCACGGATGGGATGAAATGGAGGGATGGAAGGATGGAAGGGAGTCGAGGGTATTTTCTCTCAGAGACGTTTTATTTTATCATCATGAAGTTACGCGTGGCGTAGCATGGCATGGCATTTACCGGCGTCATTCATTTTATCTTGTGAGGCAGTTTACATTTACACTTTTCCTATCCGGTTCGGCGGCGTCTCCTGCATTACGGCACATTGCATGGATCTGGATATCGTTTTTTTATGACCTATGCACGACAAACATATGGAGGGCAATAACATTCAAGATGTATTTACTTTGATGGAGGGTGGGTGGGGGCGAAGGGGGGTAGACTGAATGTCATCATGTTATGAGGTTAGGGGCGGAAGGTGTGATAATAGTACATAGCCGTAAATGAATGAATCAAAAGCATTCATCGTTGTAAGATTTGCTTCCATGGACAGCGATGTCTCAGGAGGGTCTCGTTTCCTGTCTTTCTATCCCGCTTCGAACTAAGCTTGCCGTCTTCTCATACTCTCGTAGAAGTAGGCAGAAGAATCTTGAAGCAAGAGCCTCAGGAGACTGCAAAACTCCATCATTCATCCCTCTGACATAAAGACAAGAAACACTCTTTATAGCCTTTCGAAATTTTCTTTTGACCCCAGAAAAGCAAAGAATCACTAAACAACATAATTCTTTCCTCCCCTTCCCTTTCCTCTCCTTGCTTCGCCACAAATGGTCCGTTCATGGGAGGGAGGAAGGGGTATGCTGTGTTCGATTGGTGTCATAACACTGTCATTTCAAGTTCAAGTTTCTACCTATAGCACTACTGCTCGGCACCTGGTTCCTGTTCTATGTTGGGGAGAGGGTAGGGGGAAGGGGGGAAGACTGGGTGTAGATTGTTACTCCTTTTCGGGGAGGGTGGACGAGGACGAGTGGGGTGTACTAAGTCTGCACCCGGAGCGTGAGATTTTTGCATCTTTTTCATGGGAGTGAGTGAGTGAGTGAGTACGTGGGTGAGTGTGAATATACTGTTGAATTCTTCCTAAGAGTTTGAACCTTGGTTTTACATGCGAGATATGGTTCATGTGAACGAATGGATGGATGCATAGGAGTGACTATATCACGGTTACATATATATCCACTCAGTCTCAGAGAACGAAATCCCAATCACAGTGTAGGGTAATACATGCTATTCCTTCCCCCAAAGAAGTCAGCTCGTTTTAAACTACTTACAGTAAGAATTGTTATAATCACCCTAAGTGAAGTTTAACGTTTTGTTTACTCGGGAACTTGATTTAGAGAGGAGAGGAATTCAGAGGGCGAGCGAGAAATAAAGTATAGTACATCCAATCCAATCCCCCAAACCAGATCCCCCTCAAATAAAGTCAAGTTCATCTTCTAAGATCAAATTCTTTATATATCCAACATGTAAACAGCAGCTTCATCACCCACCCACACCCACTCCTTCCTTCCCGAAACTCACCACTCACCAAGCAGCACAGCCTAGCACCCACCGGCAGTAAGAAAACCCCGTGAGGGTATCATTATACATACAGTAGTAGTACATGCCCGCCTCAACATGCATTCCATCCAGATTCCAAACCCAACCCTCAGAAATAAGCCACCCGCCTATAACGATCAAAGTATAATCTATCTACTTCACCCAGGCCGTTCCTATTACTCCATCGTCGCCGTATATTGATTAAGTATCTAAAATACGATAGTCATTATCAATACCATACCTTCATCCCGCTTCTGCTCCCGAATCCTGTTACAAGTCCTGTCTATACATGTCAAGGCAACGAGATAAGAAAGAACACCAGCATGTAAGCAGTGCCATTGATTCATGGAAGAATTCGATTGGTAATAAGTTAATAAACACTAAAAGTTACTATAAGGTACAGTACGTACAGCAAAAACACAATCATAACATCAAGCCCCCCTGGCCATAAACGATGGAGTCCATTCCATATCGCATTGAAACTACTCTGACATTCCACAATATTCACGAGACACAAAACATAAAGATAAGTCATATCTTCTCAAAGATTCTCTATTCTCCAGATCCAGACCAGCTCCCAAGCGTGATTATATATCCTTCCTTCCACTTTATTTTGTACATTCAGAACAAAAGAAAAAGATGGCGATACTAATGAGGCTGACTGATACTTGGCTGCATTAGAGGTCTAGTTTCCGAAAAGGTGAATAGAGCCCCAGAACTGTTCGCAGTCAAGATCACCAGGCTGCTTCCACAGATCGTTGGCGAACGAGAACATGGCTGTCTTTCCTCCGGCCGCCTTGGTGATGGCACTGATAGCGGTTTTCTGTGCATCCTCACCGGGGCATGCCTGGCCGTTACATGATCCAGAAGAAGGCCATCCGCACTCCAAGTTGATACCGGACTTGCCTGGGCAGATACTGTCGACGATTGAGAGCTGGGCTTCGACGAATACACCAGCTTTATCGGCCGTGATGTCCACGTTGAAGAAGGGATGAATGTTGGCACCAGTGACATCGACGACGGGGCAAAGAATGTCGGCGACGCCGGTTCCTTGCCAGATGTTGATGGGCTCAGTGGTTGTGCATTGCCCGGTGTATCCTGCGCCGGTGAACTTGGACATGGAGGAGGAGATGAAGTCGGCGAGTTCCTGGGCAGTACAGTATTTGTTGAAGATGGCCTCATTTCCGATGACGACAAGCTCAACGAGGTCCCATTGACCCCATGTCATGATGTCGCTGATTTGCTCTTGAGCGCCTGAGATGCCAGTCGAGCTGATAAAAACACCCAAGATCATCTTCAGACCAGCAACCTTGGCAGCATTGCCGACGAACTCAAGGGTTGAGCAATCGGTGCTGTAGAGACGGATGGACTTGAAGCCAGCGGTCTTGATTAACATGACGTCAATCAAGACCTGGGCCTCACTCAAACATCCACCTCCACTGGCAGAGTAAGGGGTATAGGTCATAGCCCATTGATCGCCGCTGGACCCAAGGGCTTCACCGATGGTGGAAACGATGCTGGAAGCGGAGGATGAGCTTTTTGGTGCAGAGCTGGAAGCAGCAGCAGAGCTCTGGGCCTTGGAAGCGGACAATACTGCTGGAGAGAAGAACACAGATGATGTTGTGGCTGGGGCAACGGACACCGATGATGTGGTAGCTGGGGCAACGTACACCGACGAGGTAGTTGCTGGAGGAGCAGCAACGGACGAGGTAGTTACTGGAAGTGCAACAGACGAAGTGGATGGAAGGGCAGACGCTGACGACGTGTATGGGCAGTAGACAACAACGTTAGTCGCCGTGATGGTTGTCACAACCATGGGTTGAGTGTAGGTGCCTGGTGCGTATGAAGCTGGGGTTGGGAAGACACAGATTGAGGCGTTTGCGACACTAGTAGTGATAGGAGCAATGGTGTAGGTACCAGCCGAGGGGCAGACATAGGTGGTTGTCAAGATGGTGCTCGTGACAACGCCTCCGCTGGTAGAAACAGTGGCATATGGGCAGACAACAGTTGTCGCAGTTTTGACAATGGTGGTAACTCCTCCAATGGTGTTAATTCCAGGGGTGACGGTTGCGGACGCAGCACCGCAGACGGTGGTGACCGAGGTCAGGGTAACGGTTGTAGCTGGAATGGTGTAGATACCCGGGGTTGGGCATGTAGTTGCCAATGGTGTTGGGACATTGGCAACGGGGAGGGTTGAGCTGACAGCAATCACGGTTGAGCTGGGGGTCCAGACGGCTGTAGAAGAGTTCGCGGATGGAGATATGACCAGCGACGCAGAACAACTTGAAGATGAAGCTGTGATGGGAGCTGGGGTGGAAGTGTTTGAAAGTGCGGAGGGTGCTGGTGGAGGGGCAAGGGCCATGGATGACAAGGTGGCTGTAGGAGCCGGGGGGAAATAAACTATAGGTGGATGGAATTAGCAAAGGCATTCCATATCAAGATCAAGATGCCAATTGGAGTCTTCAACGTACGGGTTCCCTCTCCGGTGACGGTGACCCAGACAGTGGTGCACCCGCAAGTGGCCTCAGCTGGAGGGGAAGTTCCAGTGACCAAGACTCCAGATGGCACATCTCTGGGCATCTGCTGGTGGAATGCATCGTGGGCATGACGGCGCGCATTGTGACTGTTGGCACTGACACCAGTTGCGACGGCCGCAGCGGCAAGGGCGAAGACGGCAGACTTCATGGTGAGGGATTGGTTCTTGGTAGTGTTTGTTGGAATGGGTATTATGGGTATACAGGTGGGAATTAAAGGATCGTGGGAAAAGGTACAGGTACGGTATCAACAAGAAAGAGTGCCCGCTGAAAGAGTGAAGCGGTGGTGGTTTGGTTGAGAAGGATGGAAGTTGGGAGGACGGTATCACAGCATGAACATCGACGACGGAGAGCAGCGAGATGGGGAAGTGGAGGGGGGTATATACACAATAAGGGACTCTAAGATTACCCTGGTCCCTGTTGGCCCTGTTGGCCCTGTTGGCCCTGTTGTCCCTGGCTGCCCTGCCCTGTCCCTGTCCGCGTTGGCCGCCCCCGTCGTTCGTCCCTGAAAGTAGCGCCGCACTACGCTGCCGGTCCTTTATCGGGGTATCGCTTCGGGACCGCCAAGCGCGCTGTGGAGTAGCGACGGCCCCAGTGAGAGTGCGATCGTCTAACTGATTTCAACCACAGATAAAGGGGAGTCGTGATAGACCGTAGACCTACCAATTGGCTACTGGAGGGAAAAGGTACAGCCAGTCGGGCATTTTGTAGACTGGGAGCAGCGTGAGGCTATGTAATTTGCGGGGAAAGGTGCATGCTAGCCCTACCTACCCAGTTGTGAACAATCTCCTTCTCTTGATTAGTCCCCAGGTATGTAAATGCCGAGTTGTTTACAGTGCCAGGTAATATTGCTTCAGATTTAGCTCTGTTCGCGGTTACCTAACTACCAGACATCCCCTATATGTAGGTAGCATGTTGTGTCCCCCTTTTTATGGTTTACCCTATCTTGCAAGTTGTACTCCGTACATAGGTAAGTTGTAACGAACAAACCGTATTCTTGACACCGTCCAGTCTCACCGTCCCCCAGTCTCACCCTCACCCTCACCCTCTCCCTCACCGTCATGCAGGGCAAGCTAAGGCAATGCACGCTCTAAGCCCCAATGGGAAAAAGGGGACTACTCGTACCTGTCGCTAACCTTATTTCAGCACCCCTGCTGCAAACGTCTTTCCTGATGCGTCCAGATCTTCCCCCTCATCACCGGGATTCGGATAGGATAGGAGAGGAGAGGCAGACTCTGTTGGGGCTGTGCGATACGGAGGTATACGCCCATCACGAACACGCTGTCACGGCCAAACCAGTCATCCTCGGTTCAACTCACATGCATGCCGAGAAGAGTGGGTGGGAGCCTCCTTTCTTGACTATTTATAAAGTCCCTTTTCATTTCTTTCTTTCCACAGAATCTTCATAGCAAACGAAAGTAACCATTCCAAAAGGAACTATTCATTAATTCAACAGGTCATAGACCAACACCTACCCTATGCAAAACGCGCATTACTACAATATCCAAAGGCAGCAAAAACGCCTTCTTGGAAACCCAATAAGCCTGATTATAAAATATGTCATGTGAGCAAGCACCCTATGCATCATACACCCTAAATCCCCACATCCGAGTACTCATCCTCGTACCCCTTATGCTGCCGAGCATAAAGACCCGTCATGGTACTGCCCTCTTTACTGCCCCACGCACTAGCTCGGAGCCTGCGCTCCTTCTCAAACTCGTCCCATCGCTTCATCGTGATCTTGGAGCTGTCAAACTCGCCCTCGTATTCAATCCCCGCTTTTTTGGTCTTTTCGCCAGCAGTCTTGCGCGTATCGCCCCACGAGAAGTCATCAAATTTCCAGAAGGCGTAGGTGGGAAGGACGAAGTTCCAGATGGGAAGGGACACCAGGTAGATCAACATCCAGACCACGTATGAGAACCGGTGAGCTGTGAGGACGATGAGAACACCTGGCAGACCGAGGATTAGACCTAAGAGTACGAGTGGTATGACTTGTACCGTTCTGACAATTGAGTCGATTACTGTACATGTGATTAGCAACGGGATTCCCAAAAGCCTTGCATTTTACTTACCGACGTAGAAGGTGAAGGCAATAGCGGCAGGGAGGACCAGGGTGCCAGTGAGTTCGATACCGACAACGAATTGCATACTGAAGCAAAAGGTACCACACAGATCCCGCACGAGAACAAGTTCCATGAGATTGTGTACGGTACTGTTGATCCATCTGCGTCTTTGAGACAACAAGACGCTGAACTCCTCAGGCACGGTAGTCTTGCATACAGCCTGTGGAACAAAGACCTGTTTACGCTTGGGGAATGTTCGAAGCATAAGCGTCGAGAGGTATCGATCTTCTCCCAGCAAAAGCAAATTCTTCTTGTGCAATGTGTCGACAACGTTTTCAGAGTAGTGCTCCACAACATCAGGATTGGCCAGGATAGGAACCCAAAAGTTCGCGCCTCCCTTTGGTGCTTTGATTCGGTACATGCAGAAACATCCGGGAAGACAGGTAACACCACCGAAGACCGACTCGAATGACTTGGACAGATGATGGGAGATGAAATATTCAAAGACTTGAATGGCAGAAACCCATGAAGCTCTCTTGTTGGCAATCTTTGTCTCTCCGCAAAGACCCATAATCTCTGGATCCTTGACCATAGCAGAAATCATGTGCGTCAGACTGTCAGGGAACACTTTCGTATCGGCGTCAACCATGAGAACAGTCTCGTAGTAATGGGGTTTCATCCCAGTGACCTTCCAAAAGCACGTGAACATCTCGAATTCCAGCTCCGTCATACGCTCGTCGAACATGACCTTTTGTAGGAAAGACATGAGGATGATTTGACTATCGCGCTTGCCTCTGTTACCTGGCTTGCTCTTGCTCGCCTCGTCAGGAGTACCACACTTGACCACACACACCATTGCCACACGCTGTTGCCTGTCTGAGGGAATGGTGGAGTTGGCACCATAATCGTAGAATCCCGAGTAAACCTTGGCCATGTTGTGTCTCTTCGATCCACTTGCAACAGCAACATAGGAGAATGCCGGGACCTCATCAGGAAGAACGGTATGGTCTTTCATCATGCTCAAACATATTTCAGGTGTTGACATGCTTTCTCCCTTGCCCTTGATTATACCATCACAAATGACAAGAAGGACCTTGTGACTGTTAGGATAGTCCGTCATGGCGACCGAGTCAAGTGTGGTCCGGATAGCAAGCTCGCCCTCTGAGTACGCAGTAACAAGGCAAATGCTGTGAATAAGAGGGTAACCAAACGGTTGCCAATCGGCAGGCGGCTGAGGTACAACAGATTCATGGATATAACCTGCTGGGCCAGGTCCTTCAATATCTGTTTGAGCGCCATAACCATTTGAATCGGTCCGCAAGAAGCTAGTACGGCTACTGTTTCCCTGATTGAACATTGCCTTGGGCCCCATTAGTTGTGCAGTCGAAGTCTGGCTGGCCATAGTAGTGGGTGGTGGGCGACCAACACGGGACAGTCGGTTTTCTGGAGCGTACGGGCTTGTGAAACGCGAAGTTGTTGGCAAGAAGGTGCTTCCTCGTTTGCTTAACCTGTCAGATCCAGCTACTGTACTACCAATGTCTCCAGGCAGTCTAGGGGGAGCTCGATAGATATCATCTGACCAATCCTCAATTTGACGGTTTCTCTTTTTCGGGTCCGAGGACTGAGATGTCTTGGAAGCTGCGAATTTGCGACTTAGGAACCATTGGAATATGAGAGCCAGGACAAATTTGGCTACAACGATGGACAGGATAAAGATCAAAGAAACGTAGAGAACGACTTTAGAAGCAATGCAACCAATAGTTTCGGTGTCGACAGTTCCAACCTTGATAATTTGTTCGAAGCATTGAGCCATTGCCTTCTCGTCCTTGGTCTGAAAAGAGTGGGTCATATCTTTCCCATGCACCGCAGCATTGGCAGCAGTGGACCGGTCGCTCAGCTCGGCGAATCGTGACGGCACCGTGACTTCTGTTCCGTTGAACCATTTCAGCAAATCCAGATCGAGAACCGTTCCGGAGTAAACCATTAGATTCCTGGAGTTATTCTTGATGTCGTCCCATTTGAAGTAAACATCACCAGCGCTCCGCAGGCCGTAGAAAGCGTCGCGAGCACTTCCGATGGTGTGGCATGAATATCCCAAGTAGTAGGGAATGGTCTTGTTGACAGGCGTCGACCCATCCTGATTGAAAGTTGTGCAGGGGAAATACCATGCAAGATCCTGGTTTGAATTCGTGGGAACATCTGATCCTTTGGAGAGGGTGATCATGTCCTTGCATTTTCCATTGACGTTCTGGAATAAGAAGCTGCCGTCTTGGCCGGAGTGCTTTTCTTGCAAATCGTATAGGACGTTCGCGTTGTCGGTGATTCCTTTGGCAGCAGGATGATGAGATTCCGACAAATCATACGCACTGCCATGGAAAATCATATATCCTCCGTCAACTTTATTTACATGAAGTCGAACAGAGGCAGCGCCGCAAACAGTCGCCGTGAATCCGAAGGTCAAGAAACCCACAAAACCCATGATATAAAGGATGATACTGATCAAACCCATCTTTTCCCTCCATGCTCTTTGTTGTGCTCTCGAATTGAATCCAAAGCATTTAAGGATAAAGTCAGGGCACCAAAAAGTAACAAATGCACAGTATACGTTCCATAAACTCGGTGGTTTCACAGTGTCCAGAGCCTTTTGTCTTTCTTTCTCCTCCTTGGTCATCTTTGGCGTTTTCTCTCTGGTCAACTTGTTGCCACTAGAGCGAGCCCCATGCTCAGCTTTCTCGGTAGAAACGATATCGTCTGGTCCGGCGCCACGGCTCCGCCTACTTTTCTTCTTCAAGGGAGGGGAGGCATCGGATTCAGCTTCGTTGGACGTTCGGAGTCCAGAGGTTTCTGTAGCTGCGGCGTCGGCCTCCAAGTCTTCATATATAGCATCATTTCCCGTTGAAGAGGGCTGGACAGGCATATTCGCAGCATGTTGCCGGTAATGATAGTTTGGGTGATCACGATCAATTCTATTCCGCTCTGGACGAATCAGACTCCGTTTCCGATGTATCTCTCCTCCTCCTGCTCGTAATGGTTGAGCCATTTGCTCATTGGTGGGGGTGGGCGTCAGCGGCGAAGGGAGTGTCTCTGTGAAAGATGTCTTTGAAGGTCCGCGAGAATGCCGCGTAGGCGTCTGAGCTGCCCCGGAACGGTATCCAGCCTCCTCATCATGCCTTCGTCTTGATCGGTGTTCTCGACCGGAAGAGTTATTGACGTTAGGTTGCGACATAGTTCTGCAGTAAACAGGTCGTCAGTAACTGCTAGCAGTCAGAAGTTCTTTTCGATGCAGAGCTGCAGTTCGGCCATGCATGTGAAGTGAAAGACCAAGTGTACGACGTGAACTGGAAGATCTTGGGATATGTTTGCACAGCTGGACCCTGCCTCTGTATCGTGTTCCCAAGCGGTGCACGGCTATGTACGTCGAAGCGAGAGTGTTTGCAGTTCCCAAGACGGAGATGAGGGGAGTGGAGAGGTGGAGGTGGAGGTGGAGGTAGCACACGTACAACAATGATGATGTTTGTTCAGAAACGTAGTTGTCAGTAACGAGTGTTTGTTTGTCTGTGATTCACCAACCCCTGCTTGTTCAGTTTCAAGCGGGGGCACCGTTCCTTGGGCGACCACAAGCAAGAAGTGGTATCCTTGGCCGAAGCTGATAATTATTTGATGTTGTGAGATGATTTGGGGAGGCTTTTTGCCGAAACCTTGAACGAGAGAAGGGCAGGCTCGAGGGGGAGGTGCAGAGTTCTGGCTCTTGCCTGAACAAGATTGATCTGATCGTGCGTGTCGCAGCGGTCGATCGAGGATGGGTGGTCCGACAAAACAGGAAAGCGACAGTGAGGCTTGGTCGCGGTGTCACAGACAAATAGCAGTAACTGGACAGGCCGTGAGAAGGCTTCAATAAACGAATGAGGGGTGGCTGGAAGGAAGGAAGGATGGATGGATGGTATGAAGAAGCCGCGATGGTTCCTCCTTGAACGTCGAGCCCTGAAGTTCAGGAGAGGAATGCACGAATCACCGCCAGACCTGCGCCGCCCGCCTACCCCTGCCCTAGCAAATGTTTTGTTCGCTAAAAACAGTAAACCCACAAATAGGGGCCAGAAGCGGTAAAGAGCCAGTTTATGGTGCTTCTATTTTCGTTTTTGTTGCCCCAGGCGATTCAGATCTGGAGAAATCCGGAGACAACACAACCGCGGTTCTTTGCATAACAACAGCTTTAGGGAGCATGCGCCTGTGCATATCGCATTTCCAGACTAATAGTCGGTCCTTCCTTCTGCTCGCTTCGCTCACAGTCGGGGTAAGCGAACGTCACAGGTAAGCGATTATCATAGTGAGATGTACTAGCAATACCATTTTACTATGTGCAATACACTAAAATTGGTATAAAAGATACAAGTTTTTAGATAAATTTCAAATAGATTATTTCTACAGCTATATATAGTCATTATTCTAAGTAATCAAGTCTATACTCCCTACATTTAACTCTTAATTAAAGGAATCTTTAAGTAGTCTAGCTAGTATTAGGCTTAAATTGAGGATATATCTACCTGCTTCCTAAAGGTACGAATTCCTAAGTCTAATTACTAGTTCTTTATCTAATTGCTAATCGCTAGCCTCATATCGCATTTTTAGCTCTTCAACGACTTATATAAGTTATAGAAATGTAGCTATAAAGCATAAAAACTCTTTAATAGCATTAGGATTCTTCTTAGGGTCTTGAATCTTATATATATCCTCAAGTAGTAGTAGATCCTTCCTCTTTTTATAATCTTTAACGTACTTTATGCGCTCCCTTTCTAGCTTCCTAGCTTTAATTCCCTTCTTATGCAAGTCCTTTATTGCCTTATTAATTATAGTAGAAAGCTTCCCCTTAGTAATGCAAATAGCCTTATAGATTTTACCTTTATTATAATACTTCTTCTTCTCTCATAAATCTACAATTAAGGAAGTACCTCTACCTTTATATATGCTCTTATAAGAGGTAACTTTATACTTATTTTCATTACGTAATTGCTCTTAAAGGGAAGCATACTTGATAGTATTAAGGTGTGACTTTTATAGCTAGACGTTAACTTTCTTTATTATAGAGTAATAAAGATCGCGGAAAGGCTTAGAGAATTGCATAGAGTCTTAATTACTAAGCTATTATACTATCTATACTATTTCCTATATCTCTTATAAACGTATTAGTAGAAGTTTAAGAAGTAATTGCTCTATATCTTCTACTTTATCTATTAACCTCTTTTTCTTCTTATATCCTTGCATTTTCTTCAGGCCTGCCTTTATGCTAGGTAGCTATATCCCTAACTGCTTAAATGTATTAATAATCATATAGTATTTTATTATCTACTCTTAAATCAATTTAAGATTACGGAAGAAGGAAGTAATTAAGTAGTTAAAGTTAAGGCTTCATAATGTAGCTTGGATAGCAAGTTTATAGTAATGCTTCTAGGGCCTAAAAATGCCTATATCAAGAGGTTATAAGATATATATAAGATGTAAAGGAAAGTAGAAGAGCTTAATGCGATTGCTCTTTACTAAGATCTAGAATTTAAGCGTCTAATGCGATTTATGGCTATCGAGTAATAGAACCTTCTAAGCCTTTTCTAGGCCTGCTTTTGTATGCTTAATGAGATGCCTTATATAGTCTAGCACGATCTTATTATTTATATAGCTTATAAGAGACATTGCTACTTTCTCATTACTAATCAGCTTGTTATGAACCTAATTCTCTATAATCTTCTTTCTAGGAGTAATAATAAATAGTAGAAGCCCTTCTCTACTATCTATAATAATAGTCTTAATAACTATTACTAATTTGCGATTCTTAGGGCTAGAAGTATAGTATTCTATAATATCAATTAAGATAATAATTAACTCTCCTCTAAGGCATCTAATACGAGTGCTAGCCTCGTCTATATTTAGCACGTTCTTCCCCTTCTTTATGCCTAGATTATAAAGCATTTTATGATAATCCTTAAACTAGTTCTTAATATTATCTTTAGTATATGATTTAAGATATGCGTGAGTAATTAGCTTTATTTTAATTGTATAAAGGAGGGGATTCGTGCAGAGCTATTTATTAAACTATAATAATGAAGGCGCTAGCTTGCTAGAAAGCTAATATAATTAGAGTTATTTATAAAGAGGAGGAGGAGAGATTACCTCTAGTAGATATATGATTATAGCTTAAACTATTCTATGCGTTGCTCCTAGTCCTATTTCCTACTACTCATAGTAGTACTATTAAATCGCCTCTTCTCTAGCTGCATCTAGCAGCTTATTTTAGCCTCTACGTTAGCTATATTATACTACTCTTATAGCATTAGGCTTCCTTCGCTTTAAATGAAGAACTGCTTAATAAAGGGCATCCTCTTTAATATAGTAGACTCGTATAGCGATAGGATAAGGCTCGTCTAGGTAAGCTAGAGCCTATAAATGCGCTTCCTTAAAGGCTTAATTATACTCTCTTTTAGTCGTATACAGTTTATAGTAATTAGGTAGATAATTAAGTAAAGGAGGAGAGGAGCAAAGGGCAGATTAAGGGTACATTTTAAATTTTTAGTCGAGATGCAATTGCGTAAAGTAGTAAGAAGCTATCAAGATTATAATACGCCTGCATATAAATTTTATAAGAAGCGCGTTTCTACTATGACAATCGCTTACCTGTGACGTTCGCTTACCCCGACTATGAGCGAAGCGAGCGAAGGAGGAAGAACCGGCTATTACTATAAGTCTATACCCTCGTACTCAGTCACCGTATTTTCGAGCAGGATTTCGTGATCCGAAAAAGGAAGACAGACGCTCTTGCAGAAGCATTCGATCGATCTTGAATGGTCAGCGAGCAATACGAGATTCAAGTGGAGGCTTGCATTGCCTCGTGGGTCTAGTAGTGAACCCTTTAGGCTATCTATCTAAAGCTCTATTCTTTCTAAAATATGGAGATCAATCATCATTGATCTCGAAAGAACTTGATCGGATTACCTCGGAAGCCGAGGAATCAAGCATCTGTAAAGTTTCAAGGAGACGCTGTCTTGACCATGATCTCCCCCCGTTCAAGACTAACAACTTTCAGTGAACGGGTATGATTCTCCAGACCTACGGAGTATAATGGTTTTCCATCTTGCAGATCTTATTTTCCCGGAAAATCGATACTGTTTGTGACATCCTAGTCTGCTCGAGCCTCATCATGTTCATGGGCGCTCTCTTCTCTCGAAATGACGAACTTCCACCCGGCGATGAGATCAGCTCAGCTGCAGAATCTATCAAACTCCCACGAGTTCTGTACAACACAACGTCCACGAATAGATGCTCTGCTGTCGGCTTGCCCACGAAACGCCTGCATATCATAGGTGCGCTCAAGCCCTCGGCGCTGGCTGGAACCTTATAAGGTACCTATCTAGGTATTGGTCGCACGTCTGGTGGAGCAGAATTTCTGGAACGGGATCTTGTACCAGCTTCGGATCGGATTTTGGTGGCCCCTGTGGTCACCGAGTAGGCTGTGATTGGTACACAGTATATCAGCAGTGCGCCGAGTTGAAAGCAGGAACATGTTAAGGGGATTCTGAATTTTGAAAAGGGAAACGCGCCCTTTCCCAAGAGGTTTACTTTCAGAAACGCGCAAAATATACACCATCATGTGATTGCTTCAGATCTTAGGGGCCGGGGTCTAAGACTTGCGGAATCACTCTACTACCTATTTCAGTCTCGCTCGTATTGAAGACCGCCGTAGCGTCCCGAGCCTCGCAACT
>QGMI01000860.1:0-17136 GCA_007821535.1 Lachnellula occidentalis | reverse complement strand
GAGTGCGGTGGAGAGGGTGTTGAAGGAGGGGGTGGATTGTATTGAGGGGGAGGATATTGAGGCTATGAAAGCGAGTTTGTAGAGGCTGTGGGCAGAGAAATTGAAGTGGGGATGGAATGAGTACCTGAGTATTTCATAAGATTTGAAAAATTGCTGTGGGACTGGTATTTAGAGAAGGTAGTATGGCTACGACATGATTCAAACAAAAGATAGTTGTAAACCCGAAACAACGCCAGATATACCATAGCAAGGTTGTTTTCAAGCCCCGCCCTTGGTTATAGTCTGAAGATTGTCAATCCACCTCTTGTACCGCGCCGAAATGAAAAATGACAGTAGACAGATATACCTAAACAGTCAACTTGGACGGTCCAAGTTGGACCCTTTACACGTCGATATCTGCTCATTTGCTAAGTTCAAAGTATCATGTCTTCAAATCCATCACAACTTAGCTTTCTCTTCCCCCTTCGGCAAGATCTCAATATCCTGCCACGGCAACCCCAAATACTCCCACATAAAATGAAACCTATTTTCCCCCAAACATCAGTCGTTCTTCTGTCTCCTGGGCGTTCCTAACGGAAAGGATTACTAATCACACTCACCTATCACTCCCAAAGAACGGCTCCTCCTTCCCCTCCCCATTCCGAACCCACATCCACGGACTGCCAAACGCGCCCTGATCCAGCACTTTCTGCGTATTAGCTAGCAGCTTATCTTTCCATTCTTTCTGCCCTGTTGCACTCATGATGTCTATGACTTCTTGCTGGGTGAATAAGGCGGATTCGGAGAGGACGACGGTGAGGAGATCGGGTTTGGTGATGTCGGTTTGGGAGGGGGGTGTCCACATTGCGCGGAAGAGGGTTAGGTAGATGGCTTCGTAGGTTGGGGCGGGGAAGGAGGATTTGATGTAGCAGAGTGCTCTTTGGGGCTTGGGGGTGTGAGTAGAATAGGTAATTGATCGAGAGGGTTGAGAATAGGGGGCCAGGATGTGGATGGAGATGTGGGTTTGGAAGATTGGCAACGAGATGTTGACAAGTCTTACCAGGAGAGTTAGAGGGGGGAACCAAGATGGTGCTTCGATATCTGTGGTTTTGAAACCATGGTACTTCTTTGCTCGGTCGCCGTCGAACTTCCCGTATGCAGCTTTGGCCGGGAGAGTCCACGGGGGTTTATTTCCTGAGCCTATCTTGAAGACTCAATATGTTGATTCCCTGAACAGAACGGACTATTGAATATGAAAGATCATTTGAGACTACCTGTATAGTATTGGTAGTAGTAAACAAGGGAAGGTGATATGTGCTGAGATGTACGAACCGACGTTCACTCCACCTAGGAAGATGGGATGGAATCTAGAGTGATATGGTTAGTTATTATATGCATGACTAGGATAGTAACTTCTTACTCGACTGTGACATCGTAGGATGCAAGACGTGCTCTTTGCTTAAGGAGGTAGACAAGGGTGAGATACCCATAGAAGGATGCTTTTTGATAATGGTCAGCGGAAGGCAATTGAAGATATGTAAAGTCTCAGAAATGTAATGATTCGGTCAAAATGAAGAAATAGACTTGCCACAGTCCAGATAACAGTCAATATGTCCTCCCATTTTGTGCTTGTCAATCCGGGTGAAGCATGTGATGCGGTGGAAATGTTGCGGATTTGATACTGTACAGTACGGCTTCGGGTACTGATTAAAGCCAGTAAAGATGGAGATGATAAATCACTGCACGAACTCTTATACGAAGAAATTATTCATGTAGGATTTATAGTAATCATTTTCCCCAGATAATACGGGCGTAGAAGTTGGTGGGGAAGCTCCAAGCAAGCCGGCAGTGACAGCCTCGGCATGCAAACACTGTACATGATCACTAAACTTCGTCCAAACCGACAACATTGCAACAAAATATACAAAAGACAGCATGTTGGCAGCAAGAATGAACTGTCAATGTATTGCAATAATTGAACCGACCTGAGGACCAACAACGACAATATGGCTTCCAAACAGCAGGTAGCTCTCGTAGTCGGCGCGTCGCGGGGTATTGGCAGACAAGTTGCTATTGACCTGGCAAAGAACGGATACACTGGTGAGTCCCTATCTGCTCACCCAGAGATCCTCTTCTAACGCGTACCTACAGTGGTAGTAGCCGCAAAGTCCACGAGCGACGCGTTAGCAACGAACCCTTTTCCCCCAGACCCCAATTCGCAGCAATCCACGGTCAGCACCGTCGAACGCGAGATCAAGGAAGCTGGTGGCCAAGCTACAGCCATAGCTGTCGATACACGAGATTTTGAAAGCTTGCAGAGAATGGTGGACGAGACTGTCAAGGTGGGATATATTGAAAGGCATGATGGGCATGCTGTTGACATACTGCTAGCTTTATGGCCATATTGATGTCCTTGTCTACAACAGTGGTGCAATTTGGTGGGCGTCGGTTGAGAAAACCCCGATGAAGAGGTTCCAGCTCATGCAAAGGATCAATGTCGAGGGGCTTTATGGTACTATCCAGGCTGCTCTGCCTCACTTTAAGAACCAAAGTGTAAGGACAGCAGAACTCCTGACATATACTTCACCTTTGTGTTCCCTCTTCCTATTTTCTTGTCCTCGCCTCCCTTATTGAGATAGCGGTCACTCGGACTCTTGCTCTCTGCTCAATACCAGAGTTTCTGCTAATTATTAACGATCCAGTGGAAAGCCCGAATTATTGTGGTCAGCCCTCCTATTTACTCTCGTTTCTTCCGGGGCAAGACAGCATACGCTATGGGAAAGATTGGAATGAGTGTTTTAACGAAGGGATTGGCCATGGACTGGGAACGTGAGGGGAAGAATAATATGGCTATTACTAGTATCTGGCCTGCTTCAGTAATTTACCCCGTCACTCCAGTAGTGTCAAGTATACTAATTTCCACAGTCAATTGAGTCAGCCGCCACTCAAAGAATCCAAGAGACAGATCCGGACAGCGTCAAAGACCTCCGGAGTCCGGCCATCTACTCAGATGCGATTCTAGCAATGCTTCGAGCTCCGGTTGCAGATGTGAATGGGCTCATCGATACCGATGAAGATTTCCTGCGTAGTCATGAAGGCGTCACGGATTTTTCAAAGTATTCTGTGGTTCCAGGGGCTACACCGAGGCGTATTATGCCTGCCAAATTCCCTGATCTGACAGTTGCAGAGCAGGCAGATGAGGGCCAAAGAACGGACAGTATGAAGATGCGAAAAGCATCCAAGTTGTGATTTAACCAAAAGTCTTACTACCCCAAGAATTGGTATTTAAAGCGAGATTGTTTTGTTTCAGACGTTGTACTGGAGCTACGCTCGTAGTATCAACTTTCATAGTGAAAATGTTGATTTCAGGCGAGGTCTTTCGTGTTGTAATTTCGGGCTTACAGTCAGCGCTCCTCGCAATAAAGAAGACCTCGCTACAGATCAGAATCTCCGTTCCGTACCGCGCTTAGAGAGCGCCCAGGATTACGGCTGGCTGAAGATTGGATCCTCCTGTTCCCTTTGCCCTGGTAACATTTCCCTTCCTCAAATATTCACCAATCACGATTCCAGGTTTCCAATCGTTCGAGCAACCTCGCAGATGTCAGCGATGGCTTCAAATACTTTTGCTCAATTGTGGTAAAGAAGGATGAGTTAGGAACGTCTGATGTCCAGTGAACGTCGGGGTGGTGATGATTCTGCTATTCAAACATAGCTAGTAAGATGATTTTCTCCTTGCCAGCAAGTGCGGATGGCTTCTCTGGAGGTTGTCCTCTCAAAAAGTGCTTTTCGTGCTTCTGTATAGTCGTTTGAATGACCTGGGTCTTTTCAAGACTATCCGAGGCATCTATAAATATCATATATAGTCTGGGGTTACCATCATGTTTGTCATACTCTCTTGGAACTGGCATCGTATATTCATCCTGCTCGCTACAAGTGGCTCGAATACGAACGATGTCTAGTGGCCGGCTCGACTACGAACGCGTTCACGACGAGCGCTTCATTCTGGAAGGAAGACTCGCTTGTCTTGGAAGGGCATGGCCCCCTTAGCTCAGTTGGAGGACACCATTGCTTACTGATATTCGGCAGGTACCTGCGTACTGCTGCATTTTCATACCAAGCCTTCCATTCTTTCCGTCATGCCTGCCTCTACAATGTGGGTTCTTGCCGCAGTTGCCTATTTGGCACTGATGGGTGCTGCCACGGAATTACAAAAACAGCAGAGCATATTAGTTTAGCCTCCGATCGAAAACTTCCACTTGTTTTGTTGCTTTCTTAATAGTCTGTCCCGCGAAGCCCAAGGAAAAGACAAGTGGGACAATGCGGTGAATGGAGTACCCGACTATTAGTACATGCGTCTTATATTGCAACTCCCAAAGCTTTACTTTCGCAGGTGTCGGAAATGGCAAGTAACTCTGCCTGTCCTAACCGTCCCTGTCGAGAACATTGACCCTGATATCAGCGCGTGTTATTGCACCAACGACTTAAGTCATAACAATGGTCTCCCACATGCAGTAGGCTCTTGCTCGTCTATCAGGTTGCGCCGCCTGTCACTTTGACTTCGCAGTCCTCTTTAAGGACTATCACTGCATCCAGTTCGTCCGGTAGCTTTTCAAATTCGGCAGGCACTTCGTCATCAGGAAGCAGCCAGCCCTCTGTATCATCTTCACAGTCGTCTTCACCGTCGTCATCTGTGCTGTGGAGCTTTTCAAACCGTGTGTCCTCCACCGTCAGCACATCCTCATCTTCTAGCTCGAGTAGTTCGAGTCAGGCTACCTCGGGGCAAAATAGCTCGGGAACCTTCAACCGGTCAGAGCTTTTAGCTGGTAAGCTTACATGGGCGTCTCACGACAGTCTCCTTACTAGACAACGAAGCTTGATTTAGGATTCATCCGAGTGCGAAATTCACGGCGTGATCTCCTCGGGGGATACATATATTAATCCTAGTTCCTTAGTCCTACCAGGTTCTAGATGATATCTCTAGAGACTGGAATATTGGAGCAAGTGTAACTTGTTGTGGACGGCCATATGATATTGTGCTCAATCAATTTATCTATTATATGGCAAATTCCGACTGTGTTACCGGAAATAAGGCTGGCGTTTCAATGTCAGCAGGGCGTTCTTGAGGTGCTCGTAAAAGTTTACCAGCATATGTTGCGACTAATCATATTTCTTGAGCGCCATTTTCTTCTCGTCCTCTTCTCAAGTAGTCCGCTTTATTATATACTTCACACCTCTTGTTAAAATCCATTATTGTTTTCTTTGAAACAGGCAACAACAATCCAGGCCCGCCGGGGAACGGTAAGCTCTTACACTTCACTGGTGGTGTGGACCATTACTCTAGATTTATCATTTTGCGCTTGTGGACCTTTGAGATGGGCGTAAAATTGTCATTCCAACTCAAGCGTATCGAGTCGGCGCTGCTGTGCGCCCCCCTTACACCGGAGGATGTTATCTTCAGCTCCTCACGACACCTCTGTTGCCATAACTGGATACCCGTCCGCCGGAAATGCCCAATAACAAGATATTTCTCACTGCATATCCTTGGAAATACTGGCGCTGTTGATTCTCCATTATTATCTCCAACGTCATGAATCGTCGGTCTCCGGGTTCGTGACACGTTCTATGTTTGTGCGTTGCCGACGATGTTGCTCTTGCCTTAATAAAGCATCATGCCGCGTAAGCACAACTTCGGCATTTTTATTTACAAAATCCATCATGAAAGCTTCAACAATGGAAAAGCCTGGCCCGCATGCAGTTAAGGCTTTTGAGACGTGGAAGGCACTTCTAAAGCTCACCAAAGGCAAGAAGCTGGAACTGAACAGACAAGGTCTCGATATCGCAACTGTTGTCGCTGTCTCTAAGTTAGTCCTTAAATATCTGTTAAGCTATGTAAGGAATCAAAAAAGCTAATATTCTCAGATATGGCCGTCCACCAAACATGGACCTTGAAAACGGACTGAAAACGGCGAACATTGAACCGGTCGTCCACGGACTGCAAAAAGATATAGGATCAATCACTGGAACCGCTCCTCCTTTAGTCCTTGCGAGCCTAGCTCTTTACGAAACTCATCAGCTGGCGGTATTGTCTCAACTTCTCACAGTCCTGGCATCCGAAGCTCTTGGACGCAATCTGGAATGGATGACGCTTGACCCTGAGGCCATTCCATCACATATCGGACAAAAGGAAGCATTATCCAATTTTCGGAACTTCGTTGCTGGCTCTAAGCTCGTTACGAGATGCACGGCGGTTTCCAAAACCGAGAATAATGGTTTCAAACTTGGGCCTTGCGGAGCTCGACGCTCTACCAATAATCCAGCCCAATGGATAGGCCATCACTTGGAAGAATTGCTGCTGGCACATACCCAAATTACTGCCGAGTCCAGCTCCACCGAAGCCCACCCTGTGGTTGCGATCAGCGCTACGACTTGCGACACAAACTTCGAGTGTTTTCCAATGACCTCCGCCGTTGAGAAGATCCGGCTCTCTCTTCACATGATGGGCAAGAAGCTCTTTGACCAATACATAGAAATGATCAGCCCCACATCAAGCAACGCCATCCCGAGCAGCTTCTCTTCTATAATGGAAGATATAGAAATCAACATGGCTGCATACCGCTGTGAACTCGCATACATCGCCAGCCCAGTCAGCTATCAACAATCTTCTGAACAGTACAATCATCATGCGAACTCATTTGCACTCATCTCTACCCGATATACCATGCGAGCGGTCGACCTCGTCTCTCTAATCTGTGCAAACTTCATCTTCGTTGGGTGCCAGGCTGTTGATCTCCAGGCCATGCACGCAACATTCCTCGAGTCCTTCCGACCTATTATGCAGTCTCTGACTAGTCAAGTCGTCGGATTGTTCCTACCCACAGCAAAGTTGGATGCGCTACATCAAGCATTATGGGAGAACATATGTACTGTTTGGCATGAGACCTGTTCACTCGAAACCCACGGGCGTGTGGAGAGTGTGGTATCTTCCTCTATATCAGTTCTCTCGCACAGCTTAGTCCACAACGAGGAAGACAGCCCTTCGTCCCTGTATTCGATTGCCACCCTTGAGACGTGGCGGCGCCGTATGGTGCTGGCCATGAACGAGCTATACACTTCTTCTGCCACGAAGTTCTCCGAGCAGCAAAACACCACGGACTATCTGGGCCACGCCTCGAAGATACTTTACAAGTTTGTTCGGGAAGAATTGAAGGTCCCGTTCTGCGGTGACTTAAATGAGTACCATGTCAATGGGAACGGTTGTAAACAGATGACGACGACGAGCAACTGGATTAGTGTCATCTCTGAGAGCTTGAGGGATGGGAGACTTCACGCGCAAGTGATGATGGCTTTGGAGCTGGATGAGGCAGCGACCGCTAATGGAGTCACAAACGGGATGAATGGTGCTATGAATGGTACTACGAATAGCTTTTAGCATGCTCTTAAGGACTATCTGCAAGTAGGATAAAGTGAGAGTGTTCGTGTAGAATCTTGTATCCGTTTCTCTTTTTCTTTCTCCTTTTCTTTTTTGGTTTTTCTTTTGGCAAATGCAGAAGAGTCGGAGTCCGAGAAGAGTCGGAGTCCGGGAAGACCGAGGAGCGAGCTCACATAGGACATAGACAAGACGCATCTTGACTTCTGTCATTGCTTTAGAATACGATAATATGCGTCTGCGAGCACTGGAAGCCTGTGTCGCTGAAATCAACTCGAGACTGTATTCGAGCAGTGGGCGAACCGGCTGCCTCGTGCAATCCATTCTCCTCTTTGTTCAACCTGCCATGCGAATATCAAATTAAGATCATAACATCATGATATCCGGTTCCTATTGTTTTAAACCAGGCCCAGGTCCTGCTAGCCCGAGAAGTCATCATTTGCCTGAGAAGTTGTTTTGAGCACGTGACTGCAAGAATTCTATAAGATGTTGCGAATTACTACATTAGAACATTCTTATGCATTCACACACGAGCTCCTCTATATTATGGCAGCCAGAAATCCAGAAATCCAATGAGAACTGAGCCCAGGCAGATCCTGCTGGTTGGCTCAATGTTACCCCTATTTTAGACGAGGACGGCCCGAGTAGCTTACTTCGATTATACTACCTACCTACTGCTTCCACAACGATGCTGTCTCATCAAGCTGTAATCGTGGTCTGACCTCCCCAGTATAGATATATTCTCTCCTAGGCTTCAAAGAAAGCATTTCCTTTGTAATCTGCTACATTTCCATAGGAAGTCGCCGCAAAACTAGTCTCGCAGAACATCCATTACTCTGCTCATCCATTATCCTTGCTAGCTGCTAGTACAGCAAAGCTTTCAGGTAGAAAACTATCTTTCTCGTCAACAAAATACCAGTGAATTGTCCCCAAACAAGTGTCCTGAATAGGCAATCTAAATGTTTTGTTGCACTTCGCTTTTTTTCTTTTTTTTGATAACAGGCGGCCGCGGTTTATTTTCCTTGTCTATGTACCTATTCACATTCACATTCACATTTATATTCACCAAGCCGCCGGGATAAGAGTAGTGTAGGGGGTATATATGATTGAATAAACGGAAGTTATAATACATCAAATGTGTAATGGTGTACTGGTCTAGGTTTCTGGAAACTATTAATCATTAAGCTTGCTTAAGGGTATCCTGATCAAAATCTTTTTGCATTTTTTGACTTTATCCGATAGTCTTGAATTCTGCACATGTTTGTTATATTTTGAGGCGAGAGGGGGGACTAAAAAATATCTTGGCTGCTTCATGATTTCCTCCTTCTGCTTTTACAGCTAATTTCCTATCATCGAATTCTACAACCTAGAAGCAATAAGCATTTGTAGAAAGAGTCTTCTGCTTTTACTCTTCCACTCACTCCAAAGTCGGATCAAGGGTTTTAAGTCTCTGAATTTCGAAATCAATGGCATCCGCAGTATTTATTCATCTTCAGGCTCCCGCGGCCTCTGTGCCTGCTAGGTAGAGGCGATGAAGTAAGTATCCCTAGTGCTTATGGAAGAGATTACACTCCATCGAACCTCGCCTCCGCGCTAAAACTCATGTCAAGAGTTTATATTGCGCTTTTTGTGAACGTACGTACTTCTCCGATTCACTGCTATCGCGTTACAAAAACGAATGGAAGTCTAGAAATGACAGCAATGAAGTATTTGACAACAACCATGCACCGATGAAGGGACGTCTGTGGAGATTTCGTGTGTTTGAAACGTGTGCCCGTTGCAAGGTCTCTGTTATTAAGCCTGGCAAGCCGGACAAAGAAGTCGAATATTACAGATGCTGCTCTGGAAGCTATAAAAGATTGATACTTGCTGGCTCTGCTAATCGAATATATTATTGGATTGCGTCTGAAGGATTATATAAGTCTGCTAGTATGGTACGTGTAGGCCGGAGAGCTGGCGAGATGTCTTTCTAGCAAGTTCATATGATGGAATGTTAGAATAATATCTGACTGGGTAGCTAGCTGGAAACATATTAGCAGCATGAGTGGGACTGCGCATTGGTGCAAGGTTGGTTTAATTATACGAAGCCGGAATATACCTGAAAGAGGTTCTCATCTGTCCATTCTCTAATCATGCTGCAGAAAGAAAAGCCCATACCAGCATCGAGTTGATCGATCCTGATATGCAATTGCAAAACGCCATTCGATCTCCCATTACCCCTCGTAAACACCTGGTATCCCAATAGCAAAATTGTTACTCCTCATCATATTATATTCGGCGCGAATCGGCGTCAAGCTCATTGTCCAGCCCATTTCTCTTATCCCAGGCGTATTATCAAAACTCGCATCTGCACCAAGCCCTAACATCCATATCCGTCCCCATTCCCACTCCCTTTCCCATCTCCCTCTCCATCCACAGGCCAACCAAGTTTTTTCCACTCCATCCCTCCAAACACAGTCATAGGACCATAAACCTTCAGCTCCTCAGCCGAAAACCGATTCAGCGCATCCATGACTCCTATGCAACACGATAGTCATCAGTACCGGTATATCCCCAAACTCCCATATCACATACACACTTTCAGCCATACTTTGAGCAAAGTGTCTTACGGTAAACAGCCGAGCTTCTTCTCATCGGAGGAGGAGCGCCGCGCGTAGCTGTAGCAAGGGAAACATGCTTCATCTTGGCCATAGACCGCATGAGCGAGGCTTTTGCGCCGAGCCACGCGGCGCAGGACAGGCCAACGGTAGCTACGGCGAAACAGGTGCTGTAGTAGAGGGGCCGGCCGAGGCGAGTACGCATGCGTAGGTCCGGGGAGGTGGTTGGGGTTGAAGTGGCGCGGGGAGATAGTGCTGCTGTAGGATAGTGTCAGTTGGTTGATAGTTGAAGTGAGGGTTGTGGGAGGGGGTGTTTTACATCTGTATTGCGGCGATAATGGCTCAGTGGGAGGATAGACATCTGGGCCGTACATTGTCCACGGCTCTGATGGGTATGCGCAAGGGATGGAGGGGACTTAGGTAGGTATACTGTGGTTTTGTGTTGTTGTTTGTTTGGAGGTTTGGAAAGCCGTTGATTGTGGCATCAGTTTGCAAGATCTAAGAGCGCGTGTTTATATAATTGGAGGAAAGAGCATTCAGCTCAGTCGACGTCAGCAGTTTAACATGTTTGCTGAAACCCCAACTGGAATTGAATCCAAGTTGGTCAACTTTGGAAGCCTTTGGAAGCTTGTCGAAGCAAGCGAATGCGTGTATTAAGGGGTAACAATATACTAGTCAAGAAGTTATTCAGAGTCTTCAATGACGTAAAACTGGGAGCATCACGGAGTCTTATGACGTTTAAGTGTGGAAGCATCAATGCAGCAAATTGAGTGCCATACTATTTTTCAAGTGTGAGGTAGAAGTCTTTCGCTCTTTCCTAAACTAGCAATTCACAAAAGCGAATCAGGAACTCCACTTGATGACGGAGATTGTAACATCTTCAGTCAAATGGTATTCCCCATATTAGACTGTAATAATAATGCGAGATCTCTTTAGCAGAATAGAATAGTGGTTGAAGTGAAAGCGGAAGCTCTAAGAGCAAATATATCAAACACACACGTTCGTACTTGAAAACAAAGCCAGCTTTTGCACCACTTTAGTTTTATTTCCAGCAAGCAAAAATAATTTTGGTACTCGTTTGGGGAGAATAAAGTCTTCATTCATGGTAATTTTCAAAACAGCAGCAACTCTTCAGTAATAGTAGATAGGGAAGCACGGGAACTCCGAGTCTAAACAAGTCAGAAGGCACATTCACCCTTTCATGGTTATACGAATCAGCATCGAGATTCGGTCCGCCGTTGAGAAACTAACGGTCGAGGTCTGTATGCTTATATAGCTGAGGACCTCTTTGGTGACACGGCATTACCTCTCATCGAACTTGACGCTTTTGACATGGAAGTTGGTCTCACAATCAAAGCATACTGATGTCCATACCAGGTAGATCAGAGCCTCTACCATGGCTGGCAACAGGCAAGGCGAGATAAACAGACTCGAAGTCCAAAAGAAGACCTGGCAATGTGTCTGGAGGCCGATGAGTGGGATGAAGACTTGTCTAAGCTTTACATGAACTTGAGGTATAGGCGGCGGCGAAGAAATAAATATTAACAATAAGTATAACATGAAACAAAGAAAATGACAGCAAACCGCAAACTGACAGAAATTCCTTTTCGACGGACAATCACAGGTTACCTACCTTCTTTCTACAGCTCTCCACCACAACAACCCTTAAATTATCTTCCCAAAACTCTATATCAATTCCAAACGAGGGAAATCTTCGACATTGGGGCCTTCTGCCCGGAGCACCCATTGACCGATACAGGGAGCAATAGCAGTACCCAAGTACCTGGGTAGGCATTAAATACACCACCAGCACATTCATTCAAGCACTACTCAAGAGAACAAACTTCGCCATATCGAGGAACAATAGAATATTCAAAGTATATAACCTAAATCCTCCTGGGAACTTTCGACATCCCCAAACAGGAATCCAACTCAATACTCCAGTAGTATGGATGTAGAGAGCTCTTTCGAAAGTCAGGGTAACCTTACCCGTAACAGCCAACGCGCAACAACACATCTCAAACCAAACGAGTTTAACCCCCACTTGAAAATCTCCTACTAAGTGTTTGAGAGAATATAAATGACAGTAAAGCGTAAAATGACAGCAATATTCAAAATAACAGCAATCTGATTCATTCATTCAATTGAACAAGTGCAATAAATTCGCACACTCATACCTTCTTTCCAATCTTCCTCCCTTCCCCATCCTACCTAATGCTCAAGCCTCCCAACACGCACATAGCTAAGACTTAAACTCCCCGTAGTTAAGACACCCTCAGTATCATGTTGTTTACCTTTAGATGAGGAACAGTCCACGTAATCACAACATCGGTTTATAGAAAGAATTTAGACGTATTTGTGGGTAATCACTCCGTACTGTACGAAAGGCCGAGACATTGGTTTGCGGTGAAATACTATATGATAATGATAAGAGAGTATAGAAGACTTTGAAATCATGGTGTGATTGCATTGCTGTGGACTTGGGCGTTGCTGAAATCGGATGGTTGTTTATATGCTTATTGCTTTCTACACCTACTTATTATATTGGCAGGAGTAGTAAGGATGAGCCCAAGGACGGTACCGCAACCTGGGAGGGAAATGAGAGCAGAAGACGTGGAATACAAACAGGGCAGATAAGAAGCAAGGACTTAAAAATGGTAATATTGTGGTGTATAAGTGAGGTTGGTAGATAGGCAGAGTCCTCATAATTGATCAACTCAGTAATGTCAACTTGTTGGTAAACAAAGCCCGCCAATAACGACCACAACGAAATCCCATACAAACCAAGCCTAGATGCAAAGTGTTATGTTGAGTTTGTTGACACGCTAAGTGCAAACGCCATGCCAGTCCCGTCCCGTCTCCCAGATCTAGCAAATACTCCAGGCCCATGCAATAATAAAGAAATAACCCGGTGTCCTAATCATCACGGCTCCCCCAGAAGCCTCGCAGTAATATCCCCCATATATGCTTCCTCAAGCTCATAGTCATCGCCATTGTTCTTATCAATATGCACAAACTCAAAGGCCTCAACCACACGATCAATATCAAACCCCATATTGACAAATCGGTCAATGAGTTCCTTGTTATAGCCCTGATACCGCTTCAGCTCTTCTTCTCGGGAGAGGGCTTTCGCGGATTTCGGCTGGGCGGGAGGAGGGGATTGGGCGGAGGAGATGTCCAGCTGGTTTTCTTGGGTGCTGCGGCGTATTTGATGGCCCAGTCGCGTGCGATGCGTTGGAATTGGTCGGGGTTGTTCATTAGCATGGATGCAACTTCTGCATCTTGCGGGTCTTTGGGCTCGGGAGTGCTGAGGAGGGATTGCAGGGAGAGGAGGGCGGATTTGATGGTAAGGACTGGGGACCAGGCTGAGCCGATAGTGTCGAGGCAAATGGCACCCTGAAGCCGTTAGTTCTGAGGATTTGTTGGGGAGAAGGTTCGGCTCACTGTTTGACTGCTGACATTTGGATGCCAGAGCTTGGTAGTGAATGACATGGCAGGTGGGCGGAAGGGATATTCATTGGGAATTTTGACATCGACAATGTATGTTCCGCCTTCATAAGGCGTGTCGGGTGGTCCAGGAAAGGTAGCCCTCAAGTGGGAAAGGTCGGCGCCACTTGAAGGTTCACAGAAGATGTTGGAATCGGTGTCGCTTTGGATGTCTTGAAGCTCTTTGGCTATTCTGCGTACGCGATTTGAGGCCATGCTGGGTGCAGGACTCGAGTTTATTTGTGGAATAACTTGATAATAGTAGGTCTTTGGATATCGTCAATGTAATATTCTCGAAGTTCCGTGTTGTTTATGATGAGAGGTTGGGTCTTTTGAAACGCCTGACCGGAGCTCTATGATCATGATTAGCAGATGTTAAACAATATGCTTCACGTAGTGATATATAGTCTGGTTTTGGACGCCGAGTACGAGGGGAAAGTGATGGCAAGGCAGTCACCAGAAAGCCTCACCTGTGGAGTAAAAGTCAGTCTGGCTGGCTGGTGTTGTACTGCTATCGGCGTTGGCGGGGTAGTCCGAGTCTGGTTCTAAGTTGATGCTGCCGCTGGAGAGGGTCGAGGAAGGTTGTGTGATTGATATGTTGTGACGTGTAGATCTGAGGATTCGGATATGCCTACAGTTGTACCCGAAAAAGAATAATTGTTTTGCGTCGAAACAGACGTGTTCCAGTAAAAAGGAAGTTGTCGTTGTCTCGAGGCTGCAGCTGCGGGTGGGATGGATGAATCAGTCAACAGGGGGCCAGGCGCAGGGTATCGGCGTCAACCTCACAGATGAGGCATCGATGAAGGCATCAATCGGTTAGTGCCAAATGGTGCTGCAGTCGCGTTCCTGTCGCCTACCGAGCGAAGGTCAGAGCTGTCGAAACATTACAAACAGCATCAGCCTCAGCATCTCCAACTCCCATCAACAACCAGACCTCATCGACACGACCACCTGGGTCTTTTCTCAATACACCGTCGCTCCGTACTTGTGCATAGAAGCGTTTCGATAACGTTGAGGGCAAGATGGTAAGCTTCATTGATTCCCTATTTGGGGCAATATTGACATCTATCTTTAGGGGAATCAACAGTCTGGGCTTGGAGGAGCTGGCCAAGGTGGCGACAACAAGGACGAGAAAGATAAGAAGGTATATCAATGCAATCAGAAGTCTGCCACCCATTACCAGTTGCTAATCGTCTCTCCGCCATCAGAAGGATAAGCCCAAGTACGAACCACCTCCACGTCCAACAACCCGCATTGGTCGCAAGAAGCGCAAGGCTGCTGGTCCCAATGCATCTACAAAGCTTCCCGCCATCTATCCTACCTCCCGATGCAAGCTAAGATACCTCCGAATGCAACGAATCCACGACCATCTCCTGCTCGAGGAAGAATACGTCGAGAATCAGGAGCGTCTTCGGAAGGCAAAGTCCGCAAAGGAAGGTGGCGCTCCAGCGACGGCTGGTGGTGACTCTGATGCCTTGGACAGAAATGCTGATGAGAGAGGACGAGTCGATGATATGCGAGGAAGCCCCATGGGTGTCGGTACATTGGAGGAGATGATCGATGACGACCACGCCATCGTTTCCAGCACTACCGGCCCTGAGTACTATGTCTCCATCATGTCGTTCGTCGATAAGGATTTGTTGGAGCCCGGTGCGAGCGTCTTACTTCATCACAAGTCTGTATCTATAGTTGGTGTTCTTACTGACGATGCCGATCCTCTGGTCACGGTCATGAAGCTTGATAAGGCTCCTACGGAATCATATGCGGATATTGGTGGTTTGGAGAATCAGATCCAAGAAGTTCGGGAGTCGGTGGAGTTGCCACTGTTACATCCTGAGCTGTATGAGGAGATGGGGATTAAGCCACCAAAGGGTGTTATTCTCTACGGTGCACCTGGTACTGGAAAGACTCTACTGGCAAAGGCTGTTGCAAACCAGACAAGTGCAACTTTCTTGCGTATTGTCGGTAGTGAGTTGATTCAGAAGTACTTGGGTGATGGACCCAGGCTTGTTCGCCAGCTCTTCCAGGTATGCAGAATGTTCTTATTATTGAAGCTACTCTAACAATCTCTAGACTGCTGCCGAAAACGCCCCTGCAATTGTTTTCATTGACGAAATCGATGCAATCGGTACGAAGCGATACGAGTCTACATCTGGAGGAGAGCGAGAAGTTCAAAGAACCATGTTGGAGCTTCTCAATCAACTGGACGGTTTTGATGATCGTGGTGATGTAAAGGTTATCATGGCCACCAACAAGATTGATACTCTTGACCCTGCTCTCATTCGACCCGGCCGTATCGATCGAAAGATCCTCTTCGAGAACCCCGATCAATTCACCAAGCGCAAGATTTTCACTCTGCACACATCAAAGATGTCCCTGAATGAAGACGTGGACCTGGAGGAATTCATCAACCAAAAGGACGACTTGTCTGGTGCGGATATCAAGGCTATTTGCTCTGAGGCTGGTTTGTTGGCGCTGAGAGAGCGTAGAATGCGTGTGCAGATGGCGGATTTCCGAGCTGCGAGGAGCGCGTGCTCAAGACAAAGAGTGAGGGTGAGCCAGAGGGTTTGTACTTGTAGACTAGAGTGCAGCGGAAGGATATCATGAGAGAAGGCATGCTTGCTTCTTTTCATGGCACGTGTATTAGAAAGATCATAATGCAAACAAGCTATGAGCGAGGGCTCTGCCGCATTAATTGAGAGCGTTCAACTTCTTTCGTTCGCAGTGAGGAGGTTTGCCAATACTGCAAGACTTGATATTTGCCTCATATTCCGAGGGTGATGTCCCACCTTTGTATTGTGAACCTTTCGTAGGCACCCAGGGAGAAGATCTATCAACCCATCACTCCCATCCTGCAATCATGCCTCTCACTCGAAACCTCTATATCCGGCCACATCTTATCTCACTCGACCCGCTACACATTCCCTTCCCTTCCCCTCAGCCTATCCCAAGCACACCTCCGGCCCATTAACCAACGACTTCTCAGAACCATGGATGGAGATTGATGGACTTGAGAACGGTATTTATTTTAAATTCCATATATTTCCCTTACTTGCTTCAGACCCCAAACATAGTATGCTCATCATAGTATATCCCAAGCAAGGAAATATCCATACCTTTATCGAGATCTATTATCCATGATTTCATACGGTAACGGAGCTAGAAAACTATCTAACAACCACCATGCAGCTTCATATTCAGAAGAGAGCGCGTGCGAGAAGACATCGTCCGAGTCTTTAGCTCCATGGAATGAATGCTCGTCTGGAAGCTATGATTGCAAGTCGTGGTATGTATGTAGAGGGTGGGGTTTCCAGGGGGGGGGGATAGATTATATAGTTTTTGAGAATCATGGGAATCTAGATACCTTTGCTCTAGTGGGAATGATATGGATATTGTAAATACAGAAATCAGGAAAAGAAATGGTATATCGCGCCCGCCTGTCTACCTACCTGCATTCCCCATCTCCTCCCGCCCTCTGAAACCCAAAAAGAAAAGAGAAGAGAAAAATATCACATCCCATGCCAGATACCCGTCACTTAATCACATACATCACATCACATCACATAATATGATCCACCCCCCCTCCGGCCTCACCCAGCTCTTCCCCCAAAACATAAAGATAAAGCAACGGTCTCGGATACCAATACC
>QGMI01000859.1:0-17139 GCA_007821535.1 Lachnellula occidentalis | reverse complement strand
AGTATATCTAAAGATTGGACATAAAATAGATATCTATTTAGATCATTTGCTAGACCTTGTTCTAAATCTACATCTATTAGCTGAAGTAATAATAAAGTATCTAAAAGAGCGTGTTTAATTCCCTATCCTTTCTGTACAATTGTTGTGACCAACGCTTAAATTATACGATCTTGTCTAATGAGGTATAACGATTTGATCCTCCACGAACTTCACAGTCTGGATCGTTGACCATGAGCCTGTGTCTGCCTATTCTCTCTGCCTTTCATGTTTCTTATCATCTCCACTGCCTGTATATATATTCCTTTTCACTTCCCGTGTTGGCGACCATTGAGTCTGTTCGGGGTTTAGACTTTGGTAATGAGATATCGAAGGAGCCTAGTTGGGTAAGACAGTTTAGAGTACCTCAAGATAATAGTAACTTGAATGCGTTACCGTTAAGAGCAATTAAGCCTGTATAAATCTCGGGAGAAAGCTTGCTCTTCTGCTTTAATAACCTAGAGGAGCTATACTAAGCTGAGTCTCCTCCCTCGAGAGACGCCGATAAATGTTTTACCATATTTAGTATAATATAGTAATGGCCTAATGAAAGGAGTAAAATATTTCAATACCACAACTTTAAATGATAAGGATGATAAGATAGCTTGCACTCAAGTTTAGGGGAGAGGAGAGCTGGCGGTTGAGGACAATTGCTGGCTGTTCTCTTCTCTGTGACACTTCCGTTCTGATGCGTAGGTGTTGTGATGGGAGCCATTGTTTCCTTGATACGATGGCCACCTGATATATTGTTTTAAACTGTTCAAGCCTGATGGTATTTGGCTGAACGAGATGGTGACTTTAATTAAGCGACGAAGCAAGGGGAGATACGGTGTTGATAATATGTGAAACGAACATCGGATGAGGATTTATGGTACCTAAGAAAGACCTACGGTGGCTAGAATGGGAATCAGGTAAGAAGTAAGGCGGTGTTAAATACGACATTCTGTTTACAGATGATACGTTAAGAGCACGCAAAATCTACCTTGCAAAGAATGAGAATAAAGCGCCATCTAAGGAAACTTTAGTATAAATACCACGTTGAATCATTCTTCAAGTACGTAGATCGCCATGATAATTATCAGGGTCAATTTCAGCAGTCTATAGCTAACGCTCTAATAACATTCGCAAGATAGTTTAATGAGGAAAGGAGGGTTAAAGTCGGCCAACGCATTCTTAGACTAGTCATAGATCGAGGTGTAAAGAAGGATCTGGAATATCGGTGCCAGCTTCAGGCCCGACGTGATCTGGTACATTCAATGATAAACAATGCTTCAGGCCGGACAAAGAGAGGGGTCTTAGATCGTGCAAGATCTAAAGCCGACAAAGCTTTATAAATAGCTATAAAAGCTGGAAATCTGTAGTACGTTTAGATCACACGACATAAGTCTCTTTATCTTCTCTATATAATAGGTAAACTTGACAAAGCCCAGAAGCAATTAGATATACTTCATAATAACTTCCGCCAACTCCTATAAAGTAAGACTTTATAGGACGGCCTTAGGTCATGCGAAGATTAGTATACTTTCTCCCATAGAACGCTTACCGGCAACCCAGAACTACTCAAGATCACTCAACTTAAGTCACAAGCGCAGATCAAGTCACTTAAAGAATCTTTCCCAGATACCTATAAAGAATCAGAAGATTTAAAGGGAAACTTAGCATATACTTCTCTCATGCTCATAGAGATTCTAGGACCCTTTACACCTGAAGATGAGTCTAGATATAAAATAGGTCAAAAGTCGTAGCATGAAGCTTGGGAGCTTTATGTTAACGTGCGCCGGCATCACAGCGTACAAGACCGAAGCCCCCAATTATGAGCACCAGAAACGCGTTTTCAATACGGACCGCAATATTGCCGTTACCCACTTGATGCATGCCTTTTCGATTATCGACGATAAAACTCTACATATAGTAAGACATGCCGTAGGACTCCTCAATGCTAGCGCTGTGCGGACTGGGATAACATATGGGACGTTGTAGTCATGTGACTTACGAGTAGTATGGGTTACGTAAGCTTGGAGGCATAACCTGGTGAACCATAACCACCAGAACCTCCAAGCATTGCGGCTCCCACCACCGTCACTTCTACATCATCAATGCAACACCACCCTTCTTCCTTCCTTTTCAACAACCCAACAGCCTCCGTCTCGCAATGCTCGGTGCTTGTTCTTCATGCACCTTCTGCCTCGAATCCAACCCCTTCCCGCCAGGTTCCCCTGATCGATCATGCCGCAGCTGAGAAAACCGCGCCGGCGAGGTGCGGGGCAGCTTCAACCAGAATCCGCGATCGCCCCTTCCAGCCTCGATACTGCTGAGCAGCTATCATGCGGATCCCCTCACATGCCCGCCTCGCATTGATTGAGTTCCGAGCTCGACAGCATCCAGACCCTCTCGCAATCTGCCCCGTCGTCGCACCATCACCGCCTCCCACTGCAGCGCGCTCCGGAGAATGAGATGCCGTGGACAAGGCCTCCCCTCGTTGCAGCATAACAGCCAGTCGCAGAAAGGTCTCACGACGACGCGGCCTGGCTTCTGCCCTAGATGTGCCTCAGATGCCGCAGTAGATTATGCGTTGGGAGCTTCCTGGTGGGTTTCCCCGTTGCCGTAGTACATGTCATATTCGTCTTGATTGCGTGGCCCTGGGCTGATTCGAAGCGGTAGGATCATCACGAGGGCTCTGCCAGGACCATTTCCTTGGAGGATCTGCTGAGGATCCGCCAATTGGACCGCGCCAGCTACTGGATTAGCAGCTGAGACGCCGGACGACAGGAAGGACCTAGAAATGTGCCAGTCGGCCTGAAGCCTTCGGATAGGCGGAGAGGCAATATTCGAAGACATGCATCCCCTCCTAGTACAATAATCGTCGCTCCTTCCTGCTCGTCTTTTCACGCCCTCGCCGACAATCGAGAGTTGATACTGAGATCGACCGACCGTGTGGTGCACAGCGAAGTGGCAGTAACTGCTGCGGATGGCCATATTCCGGTATGAGAGCGCAGGATTGGTGGTATCATGGCCTTGCAGCTGCAGCGGATCTCTCTGCGCCAGAAGGGGCTGTATTGATACCGAGGCAATTTCATGGAGACGGCGTCAGGAGGTGGGAGAGTCTGGTATCGCATGGCACGGCGGGCCATAATGCGTATTCCGGTTCTGCGAGGGTAGTGCGAGAAGCCTACATGGACCCGTTGATTTCCATGTCTCTGCCATTTCTCTTCCAGTGCAGTTGTACAGCTAGCAGCCAGCGGAGAACTTTGCGACCCGCTCCTAACCATTCCCACCCGCTTGAGATGGCCACTCTTGCCTTCAAACCTTATACCTACGTGCCAACTCCTCCGCGCTCCAAGAGCACTGCAACCCGCCGCAAACTTATACCGGAACAAGTCAGCATCCTCGACAAGCTCCAGCACATCATTTCGAGCGGTGCATCACTCAGCACGCTACGACGAGCAGCAGCTGATGATGGGGGCTACAGGCACTGAATTCGAGGTATGTGATTGCGATATGTTCGGCTTGAAGCGACAGTGGCTGACTTGTGGGAATCTGACCAGGGACTCGCGTTGTTTACGGCGGCAGCGACAAAGAAAATGACGACGAAATCAACAACGACGACCGAGACCTGCCCACCATCGAAAAATTGCTGCTCACTAAGCTGCAAAAGCAGGGCTACACAACGGCGGATCGGGGCCCAGACAAGACGGGGGGGTGGGGGGGTGGAGGAGGTAGCTGCGGATGAGAGAGGTGGCTCCGTCGACCAGAGCAGGTCAGCGCAATGCGATAACTTAGGCGGGAGTCTAGGTGAGCCGCACCCCCTACACTCTCTATTGTGGCAATCAACGGCCCAATTTTTCTGACACGGTGTAGATGATCCAATTGCCCTGCTGGGCAACGTAGCCTCCGAAGCCGAAGCCGAAGCCATTGACGTTAGTCTTTGCGCTGAAAGTGCAACAGCACCAGGCGCTAGACTTTTCGATAGCCTAGAGACAGCTCCTCCGCTGTTTGGATGGGTGGCACGGTATTAATGACTTTCCCGAGCAGGCCCCGCGCTTGCGGCTTGCGGAACAAGGAGCTTCGATGCCGGACTCCCTGCCTCCTCAATTATGGAATGCCTTAACGAGGTGCACCCCAGCCTAGGAATTACCAAAAGAGTACAAAAACCCCGATGCCGGTGTTGATGAGCATGCCATGAAGAATGCCTTTACGAGGTGCACCCCAGCCTAGAATTTACCAAAGAGTACAGAAAACCCCGATGCCGGTGTTGATGAGCATGCCATGAAGGCGAAACCAAGCTCTACGTGGATGAAATGAATGGCCGAATAATGTGCCAGATTTTTGGTACATTACTCCGAATCTAGTGCTTGTGGAGATAACTCGGAGCCGATATACAGTCAACAGGCAGGCGTTATTATGTTGGAAGATGGAGAACTGAAAACTGTCAAAGAAGCTGCTAGCAATGTCTATATAACCATCTCTTGCCTCTAACATCCACCTCCGCAGACTACCTTTCTCTCAGACCAAGGCGGATCCTTCCTTCTCGCCTGCTTAGCGCATCTTATAACAACACATCCTCTTGCAGCAACATAGCCTCTCATAATATATCCTCTCAAGAGTACACATACTTCACTTCCTAGTCCTCGACTGCTAGATACTCTACCCTCATAAGACGGTCTCTAAGTGTATTCCGATAATTCGGAGCCGATATATAGTCAATAGGCAAGCGCTATTGTGTTGGAAGAAGGAGAACTGAATACTATCAAAGAAGCGCTAGCAATATCGATTCCGATGATTCGGAGCCGAGACATAGTCAACAGGCAAACGCTATTGTGTTAGAAGAAGGAGAACTGAAAACTGATAAAGAAGCTCCCTTCTTTGCGCCTCGAGCAAGCTATTACATGATAGCACTAGTACGGGTTTCAAGGCCTCGAGCCCCTCTACGAGCCTGCCTCTAGGCTATTGCAGAGCGTCGTCAGAGACCCTGCTCAGTCAAGAGGGTCGTCTTCATACCGGTCGAGGTGTGGCAAACAAATATGAGCTGGTTGACTCTGCGTTTAATATTCTCCTTGTTAATGAAGTGGCGAGGGAGCAGCAAGAGGTGGAGCAGGAGAAGGCGAATATGATAGTAAGAAGGAAGACGAGAGACCGTAGTAAGAGATAGATGTTATAGCTCTAGTGGTTACGGCTGTAAGGAGTGGTGGAAGTCTAAAACCGGCTAATAGACGGCAATTGCTTCCTAACCTTGACCTATCTCTAGAGCTGAGTTATAATAAGGCAGGAAGCCGAAGTGGTGGTGATAGTGATAACGAGCTTAATAGCGCTAACTCGGCTGAGGATAGCATCCTATTCAGCGTCAAAAGCTACGCTAGTATAAAGAGGAAGCGACCGTCCTTATCTCACGATAGCCTAGCACGCAAGAGCCACGCAGCAGATTGATCATATCAGCAAGGCGAAATTGAAGCTGAAGAAGCAAATCTTAGCTATTAAAGAGCAAATAGAGCCGGAAGAGAAGATGCTGCAAGTTCGAGAATGTAGGATTTCTGACGCTTTTGGACTTAGAGTAAGATTGGAGAGTCAATTAAAAGCACGCCTAGAGTCCCTCCCTACTAGCGTTAACCTTTCTCTAAGCCTATTACTAATACCTCAAGTCACACTCCCCTCTTAACTAGAGGCTAAGAGTCGCTACAAGCTTAAGTGCTAAAAGCCGATTGCTTTCACTGGCGCCTTCTCTACCACAAAGTATAGATATAATAATGCCGCTTAACGACTCGCGAATGGGCGTTGCAGGTGGCGGTGGCTGTGGGTAGTAGGGTGAGCGATAATAGAGGGGCGACGAGCACTAGGGGTGGAACGATCTAACTAAGGTAGATGCAGGGTTTAAGATTGCGGTCAAGTACCTAGAGGAGCTACAAATTTGAGACGTGGAGGCTAAACATGCTAGTTAGAGCCCATATCACTTTACCTTAGGGAAGTAATGTATTGAAAATCATTGTATGCTATTACATCCAGCAAATCCTCAAACTTAAATGTCTAACCTATTTATGTCCTATTTATCTAAAAACAAAAGGGTTAGGGCTCTTCTTGCTAGAGATATTAGATTTAGGGACTGAGCCAAGTGACTTGTATAAAATAGCGCGCCTAGCCTTTTATAGGGGATGTCGGCACTCTGGGATTCTTCGGCCATAGCATGGCAGATATCAGATAGGACTTCAAATACCTGCGAGGTGCTGTCCATCAACTTTTTAGTTTCAAGGGACTGTATGGTAGAACTGCTTGATATCGCAAATAAGCTTGGTCTAGAAGCTTGCAAAAGGATGTGTCTTTTGGAAGAAACCTGTGCAGCCTTGTCTACTCAAGGCGCTTTTAACTTACAGAGTACTTGCATTTGGCCAAAACCTTTATAGTAGGACATCCCTACTAAATCTTACCAAGGCTTGCGTGCTACTATGCGTGTGATAAGCGGGACAAGCCAGCTACCTAGGTTGCGGTTTCTCTATTAGCTTTTGTTAGCAGGGCTGTATTAGAGTAGAGATTCAGCAAGTATATTCCATCTTACTTGTCTAGCTGCTCTTCCTCAAGTTTCTCTAGTAGAGGTATGCGGTAAAGAGTTTCTACGGAGGTTCCGGAAAAAAGTCCCGTGGAGGTAAGATAATACGGTATATATTGCCTCTGCAATGTACGGCTATTCCCATGCTATTCTCACTTGAGCATGCACAAAATATTGCCTTCAACTCGCAGGGAACTGCTCCAAAACACACGAGATAAGATAGGGTGGTAATCAGTCTACTTACGCTTCTTGTGGCAAGAGCTACGCATTTAGCCTCTCATGTTAAGAATGTATAAGGTCTCATTTTGACCCCGTTAAGGAATCTTGACCTACTGAGAACTCAATCCTATTAAGCTGGCTAAATCATAATTCCTAGTCCCCGGGATTATGGACCTGCTGAGAGGGTAGATCTTTTATATCCTTATCCCTCTTGGCCACCGAGCCATTCCCTATTTCACAATCTTGTGTTCCCTTCCTCTCCTGACAGCATCTTGACACGGCTAGTACCTTCTTCCCGATATGTTCCGCCGGCTCTACTGCAAATGGTAAGTGCTTGGTTGCATATGCTAGTCCATCGTTATCCATCTCAATAATATCAATCTGTAATACCCTTGGATCGGGATCGTCGGCAGGGACGAGGTGGTCGAATGTAATGCTATAGTAGTCGATGTGCCTGGTTATACGAATGGTCAGCCGTAGAGTAAAAAGGCCATTCTTAACAAATACGTGCTTGCCTCAATGGTGGTGTTTCCCCTATCACCTAGCCCGCACAACCATATCACCAGCGACTTCTAAACAAACTTCCCGCCTATGTAGTTTCTGATACGCCAATCTTGTAAGCCCCGGGCCGGTCGGCTGCGGAAATACTAGGGATGCGGCATTAATATGCCATGATACCTCTAGAAGGAGTTTTTAGATGGATGCTAGTAGACATTCGGGCTGGACTTGCAGGGGTTGCTCCGGTGTTGGAGGATAGAGAGGATGAGCAGAATTACTAATCCAAGGCGGATGTAAAGTTCGAGAGCCATAAAGATTATAATAAGGAGGATAGAATCAATAGATCTGCAGTGTAGTTTCAGGTGAGGCTGCTGATAATGGTGAAGGTCTATTCCGGTCTGCTAGTTGTAAAGGGAAATAGTACTATTTACATAGGTTCGATTCCTCTAGTTCCGCTATAGTCTTTTGACTACCCCTAACCCTATGCAGAAATGGATGTTTGCGCATGAAGTTTGCTAAGTTAAGTTAGCTAAGTTACCTAAGATATGATAGTCATTAAAACAACCTCATATTTCACCCTTGCGAACGAGGCACCCCATCGACTGCCTGAACTCGTGCTATGTCTTGTCTTCTAACTTCTGCCAGTGAAGGACAGCCCTTTTTCTAAGAAACAGTACGATACAATGTGATGCCAGGGATGCCAGCAAACACGCAACTTATTATATAACACATCAAATGATAAAGACGTTGCACCTTATGTCCCTTCCAATGTCAACCTCTGCACTCTATAGTGTTTCACCCAGGGCTGATTCATCCTCCTTTCCTTGAATACCGCTTCCCTCGACCGTACCTACTCCTACATCGGGACTCGCCGACAGAGGATAAAGATTAGATAACTTTTAAGATATTTATCATAGCAGACATTAATGGACAAGTAGGCACACAAAGCTTAAGCTACCGCCTATCCACTTGCGGGAGGAAGTCTACTCGCCTCTAGGATAGTATCATGTTCCAGCGCGTGCGTATTGCTGCCGGATCTTTGCCTCGGAACTTGCAGAAGACCCACTCCTAAGACTTGCCCTCTTGCTTATATGCTAGTAAACGCTACTCGTCTAGGTCTAATTATTAGCTATGCTTGCTCTTGCTCGAACACCCATCATCGTCGCTGCTGGACTTGGAATTGCTGTTGCTCAAACCATCATCGTTATTGTTGCTCGACGGCTCGCACCTTCGCGATGCAAGGGCTCTAGCGTCAACGACTCTGCTATGTTGAGGTCCGGTACGCGTCGCATTAACGTGGCTACAGCCTGCCTCCGCGGTAATCAATAGAGCAGTGCTACTATACGAGAGCCGGGATAAGGCGTACCAGGTAAAGCCACTTAGGAGGTACGAATGTTGCTTCATCAGCTTGATAGTGAAGTCGTCGATCTTTCTTTTCCTACGTGGCCGGTGCTCGCAATAAGTCGGATAAACCTAGGCGAGAGAGACTCCTTACCTGTCACAACTGTCCCGAACGACTGCTATGAAGGAGTAGCAGTGTGCGGAGTGCAGACGAAACGTGATCTTAGTTAGCGTCGGTAGGGTAGCCCTAGATGATTCGTCCTGTGTGATGCGTTAGTGCGGCCTTATTCACCAAGGAGACGACTTACTGAGCTATGGGCTACCTTGCCGGTTGCGACATCGATGCTGATAAAGTACACGCTTTTATCTTAGTTCTTATGTAAGGCATGCTTGATGGCTTTAGAGATAGCTTTGGTAGACGAGTTAGGAGAGAGCTTAGCAACGAGGGAGGCGCTAGCAATATTGTGTTTAAAGTAGGTATTGACGAGGTTGATAGCAGCGTTGACTTGAACTTTCTGGGTTTCCTTTTGCTCTTAATGGATATCTTTAGCACCGATTCCTAGTCGTCTCAAGAAAGCTTTCTTAGTCTATAATGAAGTGGTTGGCTTGCCGAACTTAGCCTGAGTCTCTTTAATGAGTTTCTCCTTTTCGGGAGAGTAACTCCTTTGGTCAAGTCTGACGAGGCGCTCTGTTTTAAAGTTGTTGGCGAGTTGTCTGACTTCTGCAGCGTCTTGGCTTGTGCAGCCACAATTCTTCGGATACCATTGGTAATACCAGACTCCTCCAGTATAGTAAGCTCTTTGATCTTGCTAGTCCGGTTAATATGTGTACCTCCACAGAATTCAATGCTATACTTCCACCAATCCTTGGCAGAGACATCGGAAATCAACTTGTCAACCGCCATGCCAATGGACACAACCATAACAAGATCAGGATATGTTTCGCCAAACACGGCACGTACGCCATCGATCTCTCGTGCAATGAACAAAGGGACACCTGATGTAAACGCTTCCTTGTCGTCCTTGGTGTACTGGTTTGAGCAACTTTCAATCTTCTCAAACGCCTCGTCTGTAATACCAACTTTATATGAGAAACCAAACCGTAGCTTTTCTGACGAAACGAGAGACCCCTTCTGGTCGATGCCGTTACCGAGAACTCCTCGCATAGCGAAGTTGAGGACATGGGTTCCCGTGTGGTTCATCCGAAGTGACTGCCATCGCAATTCGTCGTATTCGGCGAGGATGCTATCACCCACCGACAAGGAGCCGTATTTGAGGTAGCCAGTGTGATGTACAAACCCTTGTGAGTCTGCACGTTATATACTTCTAGCTCGGCTCAATCGTCAATAACTAGACGTCCAATGTCGAACTCCTGACCACCAGATTCAGCGTAGAAATTGGTCTTGTTGAGGAGAACGCTAAATTGCTCGCCCCCCAGGATTTCGGAAGTGTTTTTGAGGAACTTCTTGCCGTGGAAAAGCGCCTTGATTGTAGCATTAATGACCCCCCTCTGGTATTTCGCAGCATCATCTGTCCCAGGAATGTTATCCATCTTCTCTAAAGCACCTATGTCCACACCTACATACTTTTTCCCGAATTTTCGGTATCCTTTCAAAAAGGACCTTCCCAACCTCTTTTAGTCCGTAAAATATCTTATTCTTAAATTTAAACACTTTCTAAGTCCCCTAGCCTTTTATACTCGTCATGCAGGCCTAGGAATAGCAAATTCTACCCTAATATGCTCTTTTTTAAGTAATCCTAACCTTAATTTCACTCGACCCTAGGAGGCTTCTTTACCCTCTAACCTTAACAAGTGCAATCTAAAGAGATAGTAGAGGGACCTTAATATCCTCCCTCCTCCTTATCTTAATCTAGGCAATGTAATATGCAAATCAAATATAGCAGTAGTAGCTATTAGTAGCTAGCTAAATGCTATAGAAAGAGAAGCCTATATTTAGCGCATAATCTAGAACGACTTTACTACTAGTATAGATACCTTTATATCTTCCTACCCTAACGCTAAGTATAGGATAGTTGCTTATAACTTCTATAAGAAGGTAGTTAGCTTCCTTACTACTATACTCTATGCTAATACTAATGGAGCTAACTATGCCCCTATTTACATCTAAAGCTAGGCTACTAGTAGTATACTAATATCCTCTACCCTAAAATCCATTAGCTTTATAGATATGGCAAAGACCCTAAAAAACTTAGGGGTAGACCTCTAAAGGTCTAAGTCTATATAGTCTTCCTCTTCTAGAAAGACCTCTACCTCTAGTACTAAAGGCGCCTCACTAACTACTAGTAGGAGCTACCCCCCTATTAAATAATAAGACTATTAACTCCTAGTTATAGTTAAAACATAAGCCCTTCTTAGTAGGCTAGAACTCTTCATCCTTTAATAAGAACTCTATACTAAGCTTATAAAGCTCATACTAGCTACAATCCCTCTTATCTCAGCTATATGAATAGGCTAGGCTATCACGCTAGTAGACCTGACTACTAGGGACCTCCTACTCTCATAGAAAGGCATTAAAGCTATCATATAGGTAATAAAGGCTATAGCTATAAAATTACCTAAGAAATAGTATAACTATATAGTCCTAGGCGTTCCTATTATAATATACCAACTTATAGAAGGTATAGTCACAAATACGGCTAAACTAGTAATAGAAGAAGTTATAGTATAGACTAAGGCTATACTAGTTAGCTGCTAGCCATCTAGGTATAGTACTAACCTGTATATAGAGAAGATTACCTAGGTCATCTCTTTCTATAAGCTAGTCTGCCCCTTCTAGCTCTTTAATGCTAGCAAGCTATTAAAACCAATTGATAAGAAGCTAGCTATCATATAATATGACCTTAGCTACTAGGGCTTCTACGCCCTAGCTAGGTGTACTAGGTTTGCCTACTATAAGAACTATAGCATCTAAATAGACTAGCACGTAGGCCCTACTAGACTAAACTATATAAGAAAAGCTTAATATACTAACTATTACGGCCCCTTTCTTACTAGATATAAGCGCTACCTAGTAGCCCCTAAATAAAAGAATAGCTAGTATATTAGGCTTACGAAGAAACAAATAGATACTATCTACTAGTATAGAGATAGGGAGTTTAGGGATATACTTACGGTAGAACTAATAAGTAGAGAGACCCTAGTACCTATAATTGAAGTCTAAGCCCCTTCTCCTATCCTAGAAACTAAGAAATAGAGGAATCACGTCGCTAAGTATAAGGTAGCTAGCTCTTAGCCCCCCTTAAGCTTACAAGCTCTACTAAGCGTAATAGCTCCTCTAAGCTCTTAGGCCCCAAGCTTGTAGGGAATAGTACGAGAGGACTTACTAATCCCGACTAGCTCGAGACTATAAAGATACGCGTTAGTATGAAAAAGTCTTAATATAGTAGATATGTTATAATAGAATATAATCCTACAAGACTAGGACCCCTTCTCTAAAGCGTTTATAGATATTAATACCCCTAAAAACTAACTCTAATAGTAGAATAACAAAATAGGCACTATAGCCCCTACTATAGTAATACGCCTAGGGACCTCTAAGTCTACTAGATAAATGTAGGCAAGTCTTTACCTTACTATTTAACGCTACTCTAAATAGTATTCATAGAGGATATAGATATAGTTTATATATAAGAACCCTTTACCTTTCCTAGTACATGAACCTAAAATTATCTAGGCTTTAACTACTACGTACTAGTCGACTTATAGGAAAGCTAAGACCCTGAAGAATAAGAGGCTAAGAGACCCTAGGTAATAACCTACGTTAGAAAGGGAGCGGGCCTTAAAACCTAATAGTAATAGCCTATTTAAAGCTATAACTTGCTCTAGATCGACATTAATAAACACCTTATTCTTAACGCCTATTAATAACCTAATACCCTAGAGATTATAGACTATATAGTATACCTCTTACTACCTACTAGTAGCCTAGTAGGTAGAGACTTTAATATCTAGTATAACATATTTGAACTAGGAGTAGAGATGACGTATAGAGGAGTAAAGCTCGCCTAATAGTCAAGCTCTAGTAGAATAGATTTCATAGGCACCTTAAAGGAACCTACCTAGAGGTATAGTTATATATTAGACCTTACCTTCTTAAATATCCCGTTTGCCCGTATTATAATATAATAGGATATATATAGTAGCTCTAACTATAAGACCTAGGTAACTATTATTCTAGGACGAGGTATAGTCCCCCTAAAGTAGGTACATTATAAGGTCCTAAATACTAAGCTATCTAAGCTTATAAGGCTTATTAAAGTTAAGGTAGTATGCTTCCTAAACCTATAGCTCCTTACAAGTATAGCCTAAATTAATAACTTTATAGAAAGACTTATAGAAATATTCAAATCAGCGATCTAGATAGCAGGCAAGCTAGTACGAGGGGAGGGCTATACAGCTCTATAGTAGATACTAGAATACTAGGAGGCCTACTATGTATATCTTAGTAGAAGGAACCTAGACCTAGTAAGAGAAACTATGCTAGAAATATAAGACTTCCTCTTAATAGTACAAAAAGCTAAGAGGGACTACTAGAAGAAAATCATTAATAGGATAAATAATAACAACTCCTTATATAAGGTAATCGGATAGTATAAGCTTAGCTCAAACCTTAAATCCCCCCCCCTACTAGTTAATAATAGGATGATTAAAGATATAATAGAGAAGGTAGAGGCACTCTAGATAGAGGTCCTAGGTAGATTTAGCGTAGATAATAACCTAGAGAATAACCCTCTCTAGGACTAGGATAGAACTAGGCACCTTCTATAGAATACCTCTATCTCTATAAAAGAGGTATACTAATATACGATTAGGGTATTAAGCATATTACTAGGACTAGACCAAGTTATAGTATAGCTTCTAGGCGTATACTAGGAATATATTAAAGACCTGATTTATAGGCTCTATTTATAATACCTTCTACTTAACTACTTCCCCTACTCCTAGAAACTAGTAGAAGTAGTTATACTCCTAAAGGTAGGAGAGAAAAGGGATAAGATATTAGTATGATCCTAGTATCCTATAGTGCTAATCTCCTATGTGTTAAAAGGCCTTAAGCGGATAATAGCAAAAAGGCTAGCCTAGATAGCTCTTATAAACGGGATACTTAGCCCCTAGTATAGAGGGGCCCTCCTAAAACGCTCTATAATAGATCTAGTTGCGTCCTTTACGTATAACGTAGAAACGGCCCTAGTAGCTAACTAGGAGGTTACTATAGTAACGATAGATATATAAGATGCCTTTAATGCCCTTCTTATATACTACTTTCTCTAACGAATGACTAAGTAGAGCTTCCTACTTCCTCTCTTTAGACTAGTTAAGTCATTCTTCTTAAAAAGAGATATCCGGATTAGACTAGAAAAATCAATAACCCCAAATTACTAGATAGAGTATAGTACCTTATAAGGATCCCTACTCTTACTAGTCCTCTATATGCTATATCTAGTAGAACTACTCTAGTAAGATACTATCTTACGCTTTAGCTATACTAACGACTTCTATCTCTACTAAGCGTCATACTTACTAGACTAAAATGTAGAGCTCCTAGTAATAGACGTATAGTCTATTATCAACTAGGAAGCTGCTAATATAATCACTTTTGCCTTAGAAAAACTTAAGATAATATATATTATAAGGAAGAATAATACCTACTTCCTAGACTATATAGTAAACGACTAGCTTACTATTAAGGCTATTATCATAGCCCTAAAAGCTAGGGACTAACCCGCTCTTAGGTAGCTCGGAGTATACTTTAATAGGAAGCTTATATTTAAGTACTATATTACTATAAGGGTAGGGACGGCCTAAGGAGTCTCCTACTATATCTATAGTCTAGCCCGGATAGTAGATAGCCTGCTAGCCTCTACCTTACAAAAAGTAGTAATCACCTACATACTCCTCTTAATGCTCTATAGTATAGAGGCCTAGTATACAAGTAGGAAGAAACTGCTATACTTTTAATAGAGAGAGAGAGAGGTACTAGTTAGTACCTAGAATAGGTAGTATATAGACCTTGTAGATAAAACGATTACTCTAGTAGCCTAGGGCGTGCTCCTAGTCTAGCGGATTATACTAACAGTTACCCTCTTCTATAATATAGGCTTGCCTTTAGTTATAGCTGCTCTAGAAGAAGCTAAGCTACGCTTTACTATATATCTCTAAATAGTAGACGAAGGCTACCTACTTGTCAGGAGGATTTTACCTCTAATAATATCAAGAAGGAGAAGTACTAGCATATAGTAATGCCTTAAGACTAAGATCTAGCGCCTAGGAATACTCCTCCTAGAAGTACTCTAGCCTAAATTAGTCTTCCTATACTTCATAGTAGGCTATTAGATAGACCCTACTAGGGGAATAGATAAGGAGACTACCTCTATAGCCTTTAAGAAATAGTAGGTAGAACTCCTACTTATTAATATTACTATATTCTTAGATAGCTTAGAATAGTAGAAGGACGGAGCATACTTAGTAGGCTATAGCTATACTATATACTAAAATGGTAAGCAAGTGACCTTAGGGTTAGGGTCTATTAATAGTTACTCTTATATCTTTAATATAGAAGCTATAAAGGTATAGAAGGGTCTAAAATATACTATCCGCCTCCTCCTAGAAATTAGCTAATACTAGATCTAGCTCTATATTAATAGTATATTAGTAATCTGGTACATATAGGAAGATGCCTCCCCTACCTTACAATAGGCCTTCCTTAACTACTAGGTAGTAATAGAAAACTATAATATCTGGACCTACTAGGCTCTAGGGCATATAGGAATAGAAGGCAATAAAGTAGCAGATAAGCTAGCGGATATAGGCGCCTTAAAGATAGCCTGGAATATAGGCCTCGCCTTAAGAATAACTATAAGCAATATCAAGTTAGATATAAGGGACCTCTAGCTATAGGCATATACTACATAGTAGGTATAATATACGACTAAGCTCTCTGGCTAGTATAAAAGATAGGTATTACTATATAAAGTTAAGGTATTACTAGAACTCGATCTCTTATAGCCTATCTTATATTAACTCTTTACTATCTACTCTTCCTATAGAGACTTCTCCTAGTACTATAAGAAGTTCAACTACCTAGAAGCAAAGCTTATATGCTTATACAAGAGGTAAAAGATACCTGCCTACCTAGTATACTATCAAAAGATAAGAGCTAAGTTTATATACTAGCCTAATAAGCTTATCTCTCTTCTATTTACTAAAGTAGAGGGTATTACCTACCTTTAATACCTTATAGTAATACCTAGCAACTTTGCTAAGTTCCTAAATAAAACGGGCTTCTATACTTATATCTGCACCTGCTAGGCGGGTTATATAATATATATACCTATATAATACTCATATACTATTATACTTCTTATAAGTTAGCATCATATAATCCCTAGGGATTAATATGTAGTATTATAACCCTTACCTTATAGGAATAAGGAAAGGACCTAAGGCTTATACTCTACTTCCTACCTTAGTTGGAAAGCTAAATATAAGCCTTAAAACTACTCTATAATCCTATATAGGGTAGGGGCTATAGTATAATCCTTCTAGATCTTAAAAAATTTAGCTACTCTAACCTCTACTAATAAGAGGAAGGATAAGCTAAGAAAAGGTATGCCCCTATAGCATTATAATCGCTAATTAGTTTCCCTAGTATATAGTATACCTCCTATCTACTAGCCGCTTACCGACTACCTATATAGCTCTAGGCTAGTATAGGAATCAGAGGAGAGGCGTAGTCTTTATCCTTTAGATAGTAAGGAACTAGTATGCTACTTAGGTCTGCTATATACGCCTTAATGCTAGGCGTAAATAGGGACATCCTTAAAAGACTCCTCCTTAGTCCTGCTTAAAGTAGAAGCTAGGGTAGAATCGTGTAATACTAATCTATATTAGCGTTTTTAGGGTAAGAACTTTTAGGGACCTATAGTCAACTTTCATTTTATTATAATACTATACTACTTCTCTCTTTTGTCTACCTTTAGGCTTAACTCTCAGCTATCTTATATAGTATATATTATATAAGACCTCATAGTTATCTAACTATATGCCTATTCTAGTATAACTCTTAGGTTCTTCTACCTACTTCTAAAATTTCTAGTAGTCTATCTAAACTAGCATAGAAGGTCATAGCTACTCTACCGTTTAGCTACGTATATAATGCCTAAACTATCTTTCTAAGATTATCTTATATATAATCCTTTAGCTTAGCACGTCTCTATACCCTTCAGGAGGTCCTAGGACTATAGGCTTCGCCTATAGCCCGATAGACGTTAATCACTACTACTACTACTACTACTACTACTACTAAAGCACCTATGTCGTAAACGTCAAAAGTAGGGGTCGCCATAGGTCCCCATAGGTCTAAGGTTAGGACCCGGACCCGACCTATAGCTCTAAGGTAAGGACCTAGACCTAACTTATAGGTCCCTATAGGTCCTATAAGGGGGGGTGCAGGGGGGGTAAATAGGGGGTAGTATGTTTTAGGCCTTACC
>QGMI01000858.1:0-17139 GCA_007821535.1 Lachnellula occidentalis | reverse complement strand
ATGGCGGCGAGGGAGAAGGGGTGGGGGAAGCAGGTGATTTTGATGCCTTAGGTGTTTGGTTTTGATGTGATGATCTGGTGATGTATAGATGTGAAGCAACTGTGAGAGTTTTGATATGTTTTGTTTTTATTATTATTGCAGTTTTGGAACTCGAAGATTGAAGATGCATCTGATGTTTTTTATATTTCTTTTAGCGTATACATGGAGTGATAGAGTGAGACCCCATGGAGACGAAATCGATCGGTTCTCGACGGCCTTGATGCAGGTTCTTTATGATGACTTATTAAATTTTACTAATGTTAAGTCTAAACAGCGTTCAGTCAGTAATAAACAGCTTTAAATCAAAGCTATCGATATTTTTAGCCTAGAGAAGGCCCCCTAAATTTTGACATCAGAATCAGCACCCCCGGGTCCAGGAGACGAGGAAGATTGCGCGGGAGACGGGGGCGATGATGTTGGCTATCGAAGAGGAGTATCGTCAAGCTGTTGAGCACTATTTGGTTCAGCGGGAATTTAAGGGGTTGGGAGTCAGGCTCAAAGGCCTGTAAGATATCATTCTATTTGGTAAGAATATAGCTGCAAGAAAACCTCTCATGCTTGTGAGAAGGCACATCTTTTGATGCAATCATAAAGCTGCCGGCACATCATATCCTAACTCCGTACTCCTGCATGAAAAACAGCATACCCAAAAATCCCGATTTATAGCCTGGCGCTTCTCGAGCGAAGAAAAGCTGTGGCCCAACGATGTTGCCCACGCAGTATGACACGAAGTCTGGAGCGCCTGTTAGCTTGTCGTCATCAAATCACTTTCAAGCCGCAATTTGACTTGCCATTGCATGGACAGTCGTTTTCTTTGTGAATCCACCGAACTTGGAAGTGTTCATAGACAATATCATTGGGAAGTTGGCGGTGTAGGCAGAGAGCAGACAGTAGCCAGATAGATATCTAGCCCAGATATTTGAGTTGTCCAATTGGCGGATACAGCAGGCGCCAGCTAAACTTATGAGTGCACATAGAGTCATGCAGATCGTTCTCGTGTTCTTGACGTATGAGCTTGTGATGGTTGCGGAGAGCACGAAGAATGCTTGGAAGGGTGTCACGATCATCTGCACAAGCAGTGTATCTGTAGTAGAGAAGCCAAACCCTTGGATAACAATCGATGCGAACTGTTCTTAGCGATTAGGAAGGTCTTTTCTTAATACACTCATTCCTGTTGGGTTGTATCACTTACGTTGCCTACCCCTCCATTTGGGATATTAGTGCAAAGCATGATTATGACGATTAGCCATGCTTTGGGGTCTTGAAAGGCCTCGATCATTTGATACATCTTCCATTTGTCGTCCTTGGTACCTGTCAAGTTCTCTTGTACTCGCCGCACCGCTTTACTTTTGTCTTCTTTAGAGAGGAAGCGCGCATTCACAGGCGAGTCGGGAAGAAAGAAAAATAGAACGATTCCCCATAGTACAGTTACACCCCCGAAAATGAGGAAGAGAAACTAATAGACAATTAGAAACAGGCCCGAGAATTAGATTGATTGACCTGGAACAGACCTTCCAAGCGGGAAATGCTTTGTAGTGCGACATTCCGTAAGCCAAAGAACTTCCAAAGAGCCCAGATACGACATTTCCCAAAAACCAGATGCCGTGGCGTAGAGGCTGTTCGGATCTCTTGTACCACATGGAAGTGATGATCGAAAAGCCAGGCGCAACCGCTGATTCCAGAAACCCCAGAAAGAAGCGACAGGCCAGCAATCCCGCCGCATTGTGTGTCAGTGCGGTGAACATTAGAAACCTGCCCATGCAATACTGTGAGAAACATTAACAAATAGAACGATGGGAACGAAAAGTAGGCAAACATACATGGCAACCGCCATGAATTTCCCGACAGGAAAGCGAACCATGATCAACACGACAGGTCCCGAGGCGACCAGATAGCCGAAATTGAAGATCGAGCCAGCCCATGAGTACTCCTGGCCTTTGAGATGCAAATCTGTCCGAAGCCCTAGAATGGCCGTGAAACCCATTGCAGACTTGTCGAGATACTGGAACATGTACGAGATGAAGAGAAGTGGGAGCAAGCTGGGCACATTAGCAGTAGAAACCTAACACTAAGCAAGCATACGTTAAATCAATCCTCCTCAAGATTCCTTTGTCATCGGCTGCAGTAAGGGGCTCCAAGGCAGCCGAGGTGGTGATGACCTTTCCAAGCTTCTGGTCAATACTGTCGATGTCCATCTTGGTGGAGTCCTTTGTTGAAATTTCCATACTTTCTGGCTGTATGAATTGTTGCTACGTGAAAGCTAGAATGATCCGCAAGTTTTGTTTTCGTGAAGGAAGAATGTCACTTCAGCCGAGACTTGATGCCTGCCCTCTGGTGTTTGAGTCTCCCTTCCAGATTCCGGCATGCCTGTATATATATTCATGACTTGGAACAGCTTAGGATACGTGGTAAATTCTGATTATCCTTCTAAAACTAAAATCTAAATTGATAGCTTTATTCCTAGACTTAAACTTGAGAGTATATACACATATTACTTTTGTATACAGTGTCTGGATTGCTAACAAATTTGAAGTGTTAAAGGTGACCTCTCCGTGGATGAAATAAATGGCGAAATAATGTACCAAAAATCTAGCACATTATTCCACCACTTTTTCATCCATAGAGAGGGTGACTCTTGATACAAAATAGCCGAGAACCCGGCTATCATCAGTGGGCTAGTGGCTATGTATATCCACTGGCACAGCCACCTGCTTTGATGTTGGGATGAAAAACAGTGCTTTCAAGTGCTACTGAACAAAGTCTATTCAAGAAGTTCGAACTATGCGGAGATTACCTGGGTGGGGTAAGTTATCTTCTGGTCTTCTGTATTTCGTGCACCAACAGCCGAAGCTCGGCTCCCCTTTTTCTCGGCTGTCAAAAACTTCTGCATAGCAATCGGCTATCTTACAAACATCGAGCCGGCCAATGATTCTTGTTTCAGGACAGAATGGAAGGAAACTAAAGCCACGTGGTGCGCATAGGCTTCGTCGACTAGGGGTCCTTTTGTAAATTTTCGTATAGGTGGATTTTTATTCTGCAGGTCGCGGTCATAAAACAAAGCACAGCGCAAGACTCGGATAGTCGGCTCCATGGCGAATTGCACACGAAAGTATAAGACCTTTATACAGGCAGGTCGTGGCTTTCTAAAAGTACTCACAAGAACAAGAGCGAAGAAGGCACGACTGTGGCAGAGGGATTTAGCATGGCACGAAAAGGCTCCTTGTCCATCTGCGAGGCAGCAGAGATGGTATTTCCAGACCCTGTAGTGGCCAGGAGCTCTGCAGAACACAGCGCACAATATATCTATACGGATATTGAGAAGGGAACCGCAAGTATCGACCTCGATGAGGCGAAAGGTCGGGACTTGGGAAAGAATGGGGATGAAAAACATGCTGCCCAGATAATAGCACCGTTCGAGCGCGCATCTTTTTGCACAACACCACTCTCAGAAGAAGCGCAGTCCAATATCCTGGAGTTCGATGGCAAAGACGACCCAATCCATCCTTTCAACTGGAGTGTTAAGAAAAAGTAAGCTATATCAGCACCGAAGTTGGACGAAACTGGAGGGCTAACGGCAAAATTAACTCAGAGTCTTCCTATCTTTCATACTCGGCTTCACCACATTTACGGTAGCATTCAGCTCAGCGCTCTTCTCCACAGCCACTTCCCATGTAACAAAAGACTTCCACGTTTCCGATGAAGTTGGCGTCCTCGGCGTCTCGCTCTACGTCCTTGGTTTTGCGACAGGACCTGTGTTCTGGGCACCACTGTCTGAGCTGCAAGGACGCAGATGGCCCATTGTCGTCTCGTTGCTTCTGTTTTCAGTTTTCCAACTCGGTGTGGCGGCCGGGAAAGATCTCCAGACTGTCTTGCTGTGCCGATTCTGGTCCGGGCTGTCTGGCGCTTCACCTATGACGATTGGAGCAGCCATATTCTCGGACATGTTTGATGATCGAACGCGAGGTCTGGCAATCATGGTGTTTTCTATGAATGTGCTCACGGCTCCATTACTTGCGCCGTTTGTGGGTGGATTTATCACTGAGGATCTGGGGTGGAGATGGACCGCATGGATTGTTGCGATTATGGGATTTGTCGCCTTTGCGTTGGATCCTTTGTTCTTGGAAGAGACATATGGGCCTAGGATATTGAGTTCCAAAGCAGCGGTGCTGCGTCGTCGGACTAATAACTGGGCCATACATACACGGTATGATGAGGTCGAAGTCGACATGCGAGAGCTCCTCACCAACAACTTAACTCGTCCACTTCGCCTTCTCTTCTTGGAGCCGCTTATCCTGCTTCTCTCGATCTATCTCGCCTTTATCTACGGCTTTCTGTACCTTTTCCTCACGGCATACCCGATTGTTTTCCAGCAGATTCATGGAATGAGTCAAGGCGTGGGTGGTCTACCTTACCTAGCCATGGTCTTCGGAATGTTTCTGGCTGGTTTCACGATTATCCTTACCCAGCCTTGGTATCAGAGGAAGCTGGCCGAGAATAACGGAGTCGTAATTCCAGAATGGAGATTACCACCAGTGATCTTTGGGGGGATTATATTCGCGATTGGCGTGTTTTGGCTTGGATGGTCTGGCTACAAGAAAGACATCCATTGGATTGCCCCGACGCTCTCCGGGATCTTTACAGGATATGGTCTACTGTCCATCTTCCTGCAGTCTCTCAACTATCTCGTTGATTCGTACCTGTTATTGTAAGTTGGCTTTCTCCTTTCCATCCCTCCCACAGCAATTTAACATCATGATAGCGCAGCCTCAGCCAATGCTGGGAGTACAATACTCCGGTCTCTATGCGGAGCCGGATTCCCTCTCTTCGCCAGCGCCATGTTCAAGAACCTAGGTGTCAATTGGGCGTGTACGCTGCTGGGAGGTATAGCTACTATATGTGTTCCAATCCCCGTACTGTTCTAAATATATGGGCACAAGTTGAGGGAACGGAGCAAAGTTGCCGGATGAATGAATTCGGGACTACTAGCTGAGCAGGTAGAAAGTGAGGAGAAAAAGCGAAGGGAACACAGATACGTGGGAGTAAATTGACAAGAAAATTAAAATATGGCGTGACGGGAATAAAAGTAGTAGCGAGGTCAAAAGTCATAGAACTTTATATCAAAGAACTAGGAAAGGGTGTCCAACAGCTTGCATACATCCAAGTTGAGATTGAAGAATAAGGGTTGAAGATCGATTGCTGAAGTCCAGCCCTTCTCCTGTGCTTGAAGCACCGCGAGAAACGTTTGAATATGACGGTCTATAAGATATAGATTCGAGATTTCATCTTTTGAAAATTGTGGCCGGAGGAGAGCGCGGGAGTGTTACCACTGCTGTCCAACTGATGTGAAAATACCTTCGCCCAGCAATGGCATGAACGCATTTGCACGGATAGCACTGATATCGTAGTCAGAAGACTGTGCAGAGAGCATAGCCTTGACAATCTCCGGATCGCGAGTTACGAGTAACTCATAGTCCAAAATCGGAACGCGAACAGTGTGGATATTACCCTCAACCTCAGTCTTGGCGGAAACCACATATTGAGAACCCCAGTCTTCCTTTGTTGCTTTGATTGACTCTTTCAAACGTGATGTTCCCAGAAGATTCTTGCTGTGCAAAGTAGGTGCAGGGAGACAGCCTCGTCGGGCTGCTTCGGCATGGTACCGCTTTGTCTTTTGCTTGGACAAAACTATTTGGTAAATGAGAAAAGGTAACAAAAGCTGTGATGACTATAAAGAGGTACGTTGAGAATAGGGGCTGAGCATACAGCGACGATCACAGACTCACTCGTAGAATGCTGCCAATTCCATTTGTGAGTCAATTGAGTGGAGAGAAGGGAATGCCGACCCCTTAGACGGTCAAACCTCAATCAGTTCCATATACTCTATCGAGAGACTATTGTCATTACTTTTGACTTGAACTTCTGAAGTCTGAGGTTGCGCGTCGAGGAACCGTGGCTTCGTCTATCATCCATCTCGGGACTAGCGTTGGCGTTGGCGTTGGCCTTTTCGAACGAATCGGATCGATCCCACACGCCAGCGAAAGTTCATGCTCAAGACTCGAGCAATAGAGGAACTGGGAACTGGGAAAGGGAAGCTTAAAGTTAATATACCTACATGACCAACGTATGAGGCGCTGGCAGAAACTCCTCATGATTCATGAATAGCGCCAATGAAGAGCTACCATTATTTCCCTCGGTTAAAAAGGGGGTCTGCACCCATTGTTAGCGAGCCCCTAAGCCTCATAGCGGGCCCCAATACTTGGGCATTAAGCTGCATGCGAGCAAGCCACTCAGCCAATTAACCCTAATGCGTCAAGTCGTTGCGGAAAGAGGAACTTCCGCTTCAAGTATCCTTTATCGCGGTCCGCGGTATTACTTCGTAGTACCTGATTCACACTGCCGATCATATCCCTCTCGTGCCCGCTAGCTAGTACCGGTAGTTCCATACCCATGGTATCCAATTGGCCTTAGCTCTGGTCCGGTCTGGCTTTCAGGTTTTGATATGGGCCGTACGGCAGGGGTAGCAGGGACGGACCTGAAGATCCCGAATGAATCGGTAAGGACTACTATATACAATATTTGGGTGGTGCTTATTAATCTCCCTTTGGCCGTTCATGATCAAGACCCCACTAGTGAGTCGTGGTTTTCTTTTCGAGCAGGTCCCCACAGCATTTCGTCATTCTTACTTCGTATTTATCTCTTCCCACTTCCTTCCCAGTTTCATTCCTGTCCAACAAACTTACCAACTCTCATTGTCAAATCACATTCTTTACAGCATCACCATTTCATTCACACCGCTCTTTCAACATCAAAATCATATCAACTCCAAACTTCAATTCCAAAATCAATCCCAGTCAAATCAATTCAAAATGCAATACTCTCTTGTTCTCACCGTCGCCCTGTTCACCAGCATCCTCGCTGTCCCCGTCCCATCTGTACGTAAACCGCAAGCTGTCCCCTCCCAAAAAGTGGAATCTCTAACACCACAAAGGCGACTAAACGTGACCTTGTCAATTTGAACGTTCTTCCAGCTGTCAATGTCGACGCTCTGAACCATCTCTGTGCCGGAATCGCTGATTGCAACCCTGTGAATGTGGTGGATAATTCGAAGACGACGAACACTTCGACTGACTCGTCGACCAACACGTCGACGAATACGTCGAGTAAGCAACGTGACCTTGCCACCGTGAACATTGTTCCAGCTGTCAATGTCGACGCTCTGAACAATGCCTGTGTCGGAATCGCTAATTGCAACCCTGTGGATGTGGTGGATAATTCGAGCACGACGAATACATCGACGGATTCGTCGACCAACACGTCGACGAACACGTCGAGTAAGGAATAATTGATCAACAGCCTTCTATTACGGGATGGAATTTTGGATCTCTGAGAAAGAGGTATAGTGGGTCGTATTGTGTAGGATTGTAACTGTATAGCGATAGCGTTGTAATAAGCGATTGAAGTTTGAGGAGATCTGAGGAAAGAGTCGAGGGCTTTATAATTATAATCAAATCCTCGATTTAAGAGATCAATTGCATGCGAATATGATAGTGCGCAGCAGAAAGGGTAATACTTCATGTCTACTACATTTGAAGCCTAATAGAAGGATGTATTAAGGAATCTGAGTGTCGAGATGTGTATATCACCTGAAACACATGACTTAACGCCGGTGACTAAGCAAGCCGAAGACGCTTGGTGGCCTCACCGCTTCGCTCTCCCACCTGTATCTAGAGATCTACACCTAGAACCTTGATACAGATTACTAGGCCAGAACATTGCACTATGTGTATAACAAAAAAATGAGTCAAAGTATAACATTAAAAAAAACTTTGAATTCTAGTCTATAGAAATATAATACAATATTAACTGTATCTCTGAGTATACACCGCCTTCCCACACACATTTTATCTACCTCAAGCATCTAACAACGTAGTTTTCAAGCTAACTCCATCGCGCGGCCTCAACACCAACCTCCACATCTTCAGCGTCTCTGGATCCGCTACCGTCTCATCACGTGCAAACTCAAACATACTCAACAGACAACACAACAGCACCTTCATCTCCGTCTCGGCAAACTTGCGGCCCACACACCCTCTGGGTCCCTGCAAAAACGTCATAAACGCATTCGTCGTGTACGTCTCGGGCAATTTCTCCCACCGGTCGGGGTTGAATTCGTTGGCCGTGGGGCCCCAGTACATGGGTAATCTGTTGATGGCGTTGGCGAGCACGTAGATGACGGTTCCGGCGGGGACTTTGTAGGGGCCGAGCATATCGTCTGCGATGGACTGGCGGACTGTCATGGGGATCGGGGGAATGTAGCGTAGGGATTCGCGGCATACGTTGTCGAGGTAGGGCAGTTGGTCGGCGTCGACTTTGGCGAGTTCAGCGGGATCGTAGCGGGTAGATGGGTCGAAGAGGAAGGGCATGTAGGCTTTGATCTCGGCGCGGAGCTTGGATTTTATGGCTGGGTTGATGGAGAGGAGGTGCAGAGTCCAGGCTACGCCGGTGGCGGTTGTATCGTGGCCGGCGCCGAGGAAGGTCATTACTTGGTCGCGCATCGTCTCGAAGGAAAGGCCCTCCTCGCCGGCTTCCTTCATCTTCAGGTTGTCCTTTGAGATGAGCGCGATGATGTCCTTGTGGTTGGTGTGGGCGGCTGCTTGGCCTTCTTTCTCGGTAATGATCGAGGTGGCCGTGTCCAAGATGATATTGCGCGCGGCTTCCATGTCACGGTTCATTTTGGCGGGGATGTATTTGGTGCTGGGGATAAAAGCTTGCAAGCCGTGCAGGATTCTGGATCCGATGTCGAAGGCGAAGACCAGACGATAAGCCTCACGAATTGGCACTTCTGGGTTCTCAAGAGAGTTGATATCTGTTCCGAAACCAGCTTGTCCGATGATATCCAAGGTAGTGCGGTTAAGCCACTCGAGAACTTCAAAACATTTCGTCGTAACACGTGCCTCTGACATTTCTTCTTTCCAGAGCTTAGAGAGGAGAAGCGACTTTTGCCAGAAAACGGGAGAGAGAGCTCGGATGGATCCAATTGAGAACCCAGGCGCAAGAGCTTTGCGCTGGTGAACATGCTCACTGCCCTCGGCAAGCAGAACCCCCTCGCCGAGAATCCGAACCATCCAAAGCTTCGCGCGAACCGGCTTGGGGTAGTTGTAGGGGTTCTTGACGGTCATCTGATGAATAGCCTTGTCGTCCGCAACTGCCAGACGCTCAGCGCCAAATGGAAAGAAGTATCTAATGATTGGCCCATGTTCTGTGTGCCACTTCCGTTGAGGAACACCGCACTCTGTGGTAATGATTTCGATGAAGGAGCCCCAAAGTGGGAAACCGGGAACTGTCGGTACATGTCGTAGCTCGGAAATATAAAATGGATAGATGAAAGACAAGTATAAAACGACGTAAGCTGGTATAGTAGCTAAGTAGACCCAGGGCAGAATTTGAACCAGCGGCGAAGATGTTGTTTTGGAGATAACAAATGCAACTATAGTCGCAGCTCCGATTAGATGGAGAAGTCCGAATTGTGCCATTTTGACCAGATATGAGAAGGCCAGAACAATATAGAAGAAAAAAGAGGGTGAAACAGGTTTAAGAGAATAGAGCAATAGATGAGACAAACAGAAGAGTTATAGATCCCTCGAAGTCATGAAGGTCTAGCACAACAAATTGCGGGTATACACGGAGTTGAAATGCCAATCGATATTTGAGAAGATCCTCAGCTTAGCTTTCCAGCTTAGTTGTAGTGCGCTTGCCAGCTTGGAATGTTACATGTGAATAAATGATTCTCCAGCTCCACATTGCAGAGATCGACAGAGCGTCGATGGCCAAGCGTCCTGAGTGGGTTCCGCCATCTGAAAGAAATGCGTTAGTCTATTTCCATTTTACTCAAATGCATCTATGCTTGGTATGACGCAAGTGAGATGGAAGTTCGGCGCTGAAGCTGGTAAGTACAGTATACTTGGCAAGCCTAGCTGTTGACACGTGTATCGTGCTCACTGTCACAGACGTAGATAGCTGTAGCCTGTAAGTGAAATGCAAATGTTATGTGAAAAACTGACACTAGTAGTTTGAACAAGCAATAGATACGAGTCCTGAGACGTGAGACGCGGTCACAACGCGGTCAGAGTGAACGATCGACAATCTATGATACGCCACGGAAGCTTTGCGAAACCCAGCTTTTCTTTTTGGTCGCCGAACGACTTGCATGAAAACTTCGTACGTAGGTATGCAGCCCTGGTGGATTATTGGGTTATCATCGTATTCAGCTATGCACGATGATGGGACTCAGGGAGCAATCATCAATGGCCGTAGGCAGGAAGATCGCCTGGTTTGCAAAAGTTTAATATGGAGGCCAATCAAAAAAAGGGTTCGGTTTCAGCTTGGGACTATAGGGAGTAGGAAACATTGGGATTCTAATTAGTCAATACTGATAAAGCCCATGTCAAAGATCAGCACTTGTACGGTGAGGCTCAGCCGTTGACTCGTTGTGGAATTTAACATGTTCCGCTAATTGGTTAGCGGGATCTTCGGCTTCTGAGATAGAAGATAAAGCTTTTGGACTTTTGCCTAGTTGGGTTGAGGCGGCTCGCTCTTCTCAGCGGCCCCACTGTCGGTGTCGGGCATTATTGCATCTTTTTATGGAGAAAGTGTCCCCATCTACGAAGTATTTTGGAATATATCTTTTGTAGCTATACAGATTTACGTCGATCTATTTCTTAGTCTTTGGCTCTGACAGGGTTCATAGCCAATTTGGTAATCTCCTCCTGTCGTGGACTCGTGTTGTACCTGACTTTCAATGCTAATAGTACCCATGTCTCGAAAATTAGACTTTCGGATCTGTCAAGTTCCATAGAAAGGGCAAGTCGAGTAAATGATTAAGAGGCCTATGACGGATGTGGCTACATCGATCTTACTCATCAGGTCGTGCTTCCGATCTGCGAATTGATCTTCTCTTATCCACAGTAGCCAGTAGCTGAACTAACATTAAAACAAGATCCCTGCCTTCATATTCTTGGGATACAAAGGTCTTCAGAATACGAAGGATTGTAAACCAATTCACATCTTCTTAAATTCTTTTGTTCTCATTTTCAAACACCTTGTTTTGTGTACACATCACACTTAGTCATTTTTTTCACCATGTCGGAGGCCAACTTTCTTTCTCATAGCCCAGTGCTTTCCAAGCCGCTTCAAATCAGTGCATCTCCTTGGGCAAATTTCGACAAAGTATGGACCTCAATTATGGGATACCCAGCGAAAGACTTCAGATTCGTGAGGGGTGAAACTCCCATGTCAACTTGACCGAAACGATTGCAATCGTCGTGGCATATATTGTCATCATTTTTGGAGGGAGGGAAATCATGCGCAACCGACAGCCTCTCAAGCTGAACGGTCTGTTCAAGGCTCACAACTTCATGTTGACCGGCATCAGCGGTGCACTACTGGTACTTTTCGCGGAACAGCTTCTCCCATCACTTTGGGCTGGTGGTGTATACGAAAATATCTGCGGTGCTAGCGGATGGACTCAACCATTAGTGGTCTTATACTATGTAAGTCATTTGTTTACAGGATATGAGATACGCAGGCCTAATTTGTTACAGTTGAACTATTTGACGAAATATGTGGAACTGATTGACACTGTCTTCCTGATGGTGAAGAAGAAGCCCCTCAGTAAGATATGATGAACCGAATAAACAAGGAAAATTGCTCATTATCTCATAGCGTTCCTTCATTGCTACCATCACCCAGCCACGGCATTGCTTTGCTACACCCAGCTTATTGGAAGTACCTCAGTATCATGGGTTCCAATTACATTGAACTTGACAGTGCATGTTGTTATGTACTGGTATTACTTCCAGAGCGCTCGCGGCATCAAAGTCTCTTGGAAAGAGTGGATCACCAGACTCCAGATCTTCCAATTCGTCATTGACCTGGGTTTGTGAACCCATTCATATTGTTCAATCTAAATGCTGACAGCAAATTAAGGTTTCGTCTACTTCGCATCCTGGGATTATTTCACTAGCACTTACGCCCCGTATCTCCCACATGTCGGCACCTGCGCGGGTCATCCGGCCGCCGCCATCGCCGGAGTCGTGATTTTGAGTTCTTACTTGGTGCTTTTCATTTCGTTCTATATCGCTACGTACAGGAAGAGATCTACTCGCCGTTCTGCTGCGAAGATTGCTGGACAAGCTGAACGTAAGATGGAAAAGTCGGAAGTACCAATGATGAAAGAGACAGCGGAAAAGGCCACGCAAGCGGTAAAAGCTGCCAACACTGGGATGCATAACATTAGCGCCAGGAGGCCATTTTCTTGAAGATTGTGTGTGATATTTCATTGACTGTTGAAGGGTTGATTTTAGAGGGTTGGCAATGCAGAAGCATGTATTAGAAGTAATAATTATATAGACATAATGAAATATAAACATAATGAAATATAAACGCAATCAAATGAGCTAATGTGAAAATTTGGTAAGTTCTGGAAAGAGCAAATGGCTACGGAGGCGCAGGCCAAAAGTCGTGTCAATAGAGGCTTTCCAGTTCTTAAGGCCTTGATTGGCTACAGCTTTACTAACCATAAAACCATCACCCAAATATATCCCTAGAACATTCCCTAATGACATAACTTTTGGCCTGTACCTCCGTAAGACCCTTGTGAAATCAACCCCCACGATTAAATAAAGAACGCCTTTGCTTGAATTTGACGCGCTCGAGAATTTCTAAGTTGAGCTCAGGATTGAGTTATCGTGAGAACGTCCTAAACCGCTTCGTCGGGAATACTCGTACTTCGTAAGCTGAAGAATTGCATAGGAGTCAGGATGTGCACCAAAGTCCATTTAGCGTCTTGGTACCGAGACGGAGAGGGCTGAATGATCGGCAACTAGATCCAGCCGGGACTATGGATCAATCTACTATCTCACTAGTACGGAAGAAGTTTCATCTCAGATATCCATCTGCTCCTTCCAAATCCAGAATCCACATCTACCGCGCTTCCACGTCACTCCTAAATGCGGCTCGTAGACGCACGCAGGGGGCCCATGGTACGAATCGATGCGGCTAAGGAAGGATCGTCTCTTCAATCTGCGTCCAATAGCCTAGGCCCTAGAGATAGAGTAAGGGCCTGCTCGGTGCTCACGGCTTCTTACAAAGTTTACATACTGAGTCCGCACCACCAACATGCCTATAGTGGAGCGCTGTCTGGTCCCCGAGTTCCCCTACCCACGAGATTTCTGTTCATGTCTGAATCCTTCCGTCTGTTACTATTCCTATTCGGTCTGCGTTTCCAGCTGTCGTCTTTTCCGCCATTTCCCTTTTCAGCTGTTTTCTTGAATGGTTAGAAGAGCATATCCGCATGTCCACCTGTACGGTACAGATCTGTACCATTACTCAGCTCTTCAATCATTCAGTTTTGATGTCGCGACTCGCGAGATTACTGATCTGGCTTTTGGGAACGTTGTTTTTTTGCGACGTTCGTGGCGGTGAAGGCGTGGAGGCTCAAATTATTGGCTGACTGGGCTGACATTGAAGGCGTTGGTAACACTTGACAGTATTGCAATGGTCCATATTTAGAATGGTGACCCATTTCACTGCTCTGCAACTGCTTGTGTCTGTATCCTGTGGAGGCTTCTCCGAATGAGATTTAGTCAATCTACTCTCTACTATGACGGCGATTCAAATTCCTGTATTGTGGACCCAGGAAAGGCCCAGTCTGCCCAATGCCCATACTGATTTCCATGGTTCGGGTTTTCAAAGCCAATCATTGTGCTTTCATTGTTTTACGTTATCTGTATGGATCCGCCTTCTCCGCAATGAAGGATGAAGCATCTTCGGAAAAGGAGTTTCCAGCTGTCCAGCTGTAAACAATTTGGAATGCTGTCATGTTTCAAGTGCAAAGTTCTTATCAGCGACTCATATCTAAATACCTTGGCGTCATCAAAACTCTTACCTACAAAATCTAGCGCTTATCTTGTCTTGAAGTATGGAAGACTCGGAAGTGTGATCCCGAAGGTGGGGGGGGACAGCTCCATTTTTGGAAAAACAAGATGTCTCAACGACGCACTCTGCTGCTGCCCTGGCGGCATGTGTTTAAACCCGAACAGTAGGATCGGCACTGTCAATTTCTGCACGTAGAAAATGTTTTACGCATCAGGAAATGATGAGATGTATTCGGGTGTTTCTATTATGCACCAGTTGGAGCGCTTGTTTGCTGGCTGGATGACGGTGTATAACGTATTATTTTTAAGTGAGACAACATATACATGTTTAAGTCCCACAATACGAATTTGCATGGCTCAGTAATCGTACCATTCTTTCAGATATCAGGACATCCCACAATTTCAGGATACTACTTAATTTTCTTCTTCTTTTACTGCAGCAATATGGCCACGCTTAATAGTTCACTCCCTTATCAGGGCTCTGTACCCTACCTGAATTTGAATGGAAGTGATGTTTTGAAATCACTCGGTCGTTTCATTCAACCAGCAGATGTATTATCATATTTATGGTCATTCGTGACAATATGGAGGTTGCTGGTCGTCCTCCTTGTACTTGGGAACCTTAAGAATATCCCATTAATGTGGCATGTGAGTATGCAACAAACCCTCTATTTCGTTCATCTCTAATTTGGTACTTTAGCTGCGGATAGTCAACGCCTTTAGATTTGCTTGCAAAAGTCAAAGGCCGAAAGTGCCTGTGACATGGGAACATATCTTTCAGCCTTTAATCACTACCAATCATGCCCCGATTATGGAAATTGATTTCAACTTACACAGTATGTACTCCATCATTGCCAGCCCAGTATATTCTGACCGAAGCTTTTAGAATCGAACTCTTCTTACTTCTCGGATCTGGATGTCGCCCGTACGCATCTTGTGTGTACACTATTTTCCAAAGGCCTGGAACACTTCCGTGGAGGAACAGCAGCCATGAATGGTTCGAAAGAGCCGCTCTTCGGGCTCGCCCTCGGCGCAGTCAGCTGCTCCTTCAAACGCGAGCTTAAACCATACGAGACTTATGAGCTTTGGACAAGAGTCTTGACATGGGATGAGAAGTGGTTTTACATCGTGACTCATTTTGTGCGCAAGGACAAAGTCGTACCAAATAAATACTCGCTCTACCCACAACAAGGCTCTTCCGGGGCCAAAGATTCGAAAAAGAGCGGCAGCGCCTCGATCACCGACGACACGCTCAGCAACAAGGCCATTGTCGCTACAGCTCTCAGCAAATGCGTGTTCAAGCAAGGACGCAAAACTGTCTCTCCAGCACTCATGCTCAAGATCTCCGGCCTGCTGCCAGTCATGTCACTCGACGAGACACCTTCGCCCCAGCTCCACGGCGATCGCGATCAGGCCAGTCTCCAGTCATCACGGTCTTCGGATTCAGGAATCGAGATGGACGATAGCAAGGAAATGCGGGATCTAGAAAAGATCGAAAACGAACGATTGCGCGGCATGTCCGTCGCTACAACACTGGCAGCCCAAGCACAGGATCCTTTGGAAATGGAGTTTACGGCGGAAGGCGATGCACTTGGAAGGCATACGGATGGAACGGGAATCACAGGCGTGGTTTCTACACTGGCACAACTCGCACATCTCACAAGAACTCAGATTTTATAGATTACAGACACTCTTTAGATTTTTCCTTCTTGTTTATATTTAGATACCATATACCATAGCGATAGAGAATATTCAAGATAATTAATTCAAACCTAGAATGCTCCTTCGAGTGCCTTTACTCACTCTCAAACGCTCCCCTCAAAACTCCGATTCGAACCACGTCAAGAATGTAGCCAGCTGAAAAACAACAAGGATCTGCAACAAACAAACACGCAAAAAAGGTTATTTTTTCCATTTCTTCCTCTATCGGGACTCGGGAGACTCGGGAGTAACGTTAGTTTATAGCTGCAGCATTCCGGCGACTAGATCAAGCCCAAAGATACCCACCCGAGCTACCTTACACTACGTACCCAACCCATGGCAAGCCTCTCACGCCGCCCCGACCTTAGCGTCATATCCAAGTACGGACATAGTATATGCCGTCCCAGATCCCGGCCGCGGGATACTCTTGTGGATCACCAAACAGTAGGTTATTCTTAGCGGATCTGATATTCTTAGCGGATCTGTTATTCTTAGCGGATCTACACATGGTACATTGCGTTGCAATCCTAGCGGGCGTTCATCCATATCCCCTAGTTGGAGATGCGAGCGATGCCTCTTGCGAACTTACTCGCTTTTTTCTTAAGTCTGACTGTCCCACTATAAATCCACTACTTAGCGTAGATACGTGGAATCCTGTAGGTCTAACTGGCTCCTTACCCTAGTATAGGCCCTGAATTCTAACAATTTGAAGTGAGACTTCTAAGCCGGGGCCACTAAAGCTCCTATGCTTATTAGATCTACGCTCTTTGAGTGGCGCGGAGCATAGAAATACGGAGTAAAAACAGTGGGACAGTCAGACTTAAAAAAAAAGCGAGTAGATCTGTGTTGTTGTCGTAGTCCTTTTTTTGTCATTGCCTTTTTCGTCATTGGCTCCGAGCTTGGATTGAATGGATGCCTGGGGGATTACTCGAGTAAAGCGTGATCTTCGTTCACATCTATCTGCAAAGTGTATTTTCGTCCCGTCTCTGAATTGAAGGAGTGGGAAGAGAAGAGCTCCAGTACACACTCATTCAGACCAGAGGCTTCATGATTCCTGATTGAAGAGTCCTGGGTCTACGGCAATTTCATAATCTATAGTTACTTTTCTAGTTCTTTCATTTAATTATTTTCTGGATACCAACATGGTCGAAGAAACAGACTTCCCTAAAATGGAGTCATCAATCCCATCCAATATGGTCGAAGAATCAGGCCCCGGGCAAGAGGAATTATCAACACCATCGAATATGGTCGAAGAAACAAATCCCCCGGAAGCAGAATCATCAACCCCACGAGCCATATCTCTCAATGGAACAAATTCCCTTGCTACAATAATCGACACACAGACACCAGAATCATTAATCCCACGAGCCGTATCTCCCAATGGCACAGATCCTCTTCCCACAATATCGGACATACGAACACCAGGATCATCAACCCCACGAGCCTTATCTCTCAGTTCTATAAC
>QGMI01000857.1:0-17147 GCA_007821535.1 Lachnellula occidentalis | reverse complement strand
TGCCCCGTAATCAACCTCCCCCCTCTCGCCACCACAACATGCGGTCCCCAATCCTCCTTGGCCTTCTCAAACTTCCCCCCCGTCGCCTCATTCAGCTTATCCTCCAGACTAAACGGCATGACAGCGCTCAAACCCACGGCATCCTCCTCGGCATTCGAGAATCCCGTCACGGGCTGCCCGTCCAGCAGGAACCCGCCAGAGGGCAGCTTGACGTGTGTGAGGGCCGCCGGGCCGTGGCAGACGGCGGAGATTATCTTGTTGTTTGTGTAGAATTCGTTGATCAGGGTGTGGGATGTGGGGTCGGTTGCTAGGTCGAACATGGCTGTGTGGGGATGTTATCAGTTTTGTGATTCCACATACATCTGACCCCGATTCGAACAAAAGAAAAGAGAAAACAAAAGCAAATGAGAGAAGGAAGGAAGAATAAGGGAAACATACGTCCATGTCCGCCCACGAAAAAGATCGCCTCAAACTCCCCCGCACGCCCCAGGAACGAAGATAGCTTCTCGGTGTTCTTCCACAAGCTCTCGCGGTCCTTGAGGAACTTGACAGACACGGCATCGGAGGAAGACGCTTCGACGGACGAGGGATCGAGGGGGGCGGCGCCGCCGAGGGGGATGGCGATTGAGATTGAAGTGTGCGGGGCTAGTACTTCGTAGGGGTGTGCGAATTCTGGCTTAAGGGGGAGATGGGGGTCAGTAATTTAATGGAAAGGGCGGGGATGGATGGATGGAAGGGATGGAAGGAAGAGGGGGAGGGGACGTACAAGATACCATCCAGTGGGCTTTCCAGTATTTCCCATTTTGTCGTGGGACGTAAGTACGAAGAGGACTTTGGGTGCCATGTTTGTTAATGTTACTTGAATAAGATGGATGGGGTGTGTATTGTTCAATTGATTGATTTCTTGATTGATTGGCTGTGTTTACATGAAGCAGGACTTAGGAAAGAAAAGGAGCAGTCTACGAGTATAAGTACCTCAACTCATAGCCGTGAGGTGGGATGATGTGCAGTGCGGGGCAGGTACAGTTTCGGTCTACAACTATCTCTCTCCTTCTTTCTTTCCTCTACGACGAATCATCCTTCTCAAGTCGCCTTTCGCATCCTTTACATATCATATCATACCTAGGTATATGGATCCTGTAAACTAAAATACTATAGAGTATTTACAGCTACCTACTCTTTCTCCAAACACCCTCTGTAAATCCGATACATGTAGTGAACTTGTTAACCCCGCATGACATCATCGGAGATATCACCTACAGCGACTCATGCGAAGCATCACGTGTAAACCAATCCTAAGGCAATAAAAGTAGTGAGAAGTATAAATATCATAAGAGCGAGGAGAATCTAGTCCGGTGTATAGTTAAGAGACGCGATGACAGAGGATTAGAGAGTAACTAGCTATAACACGTGACATACCCCTTCAATCTCTTACTCGCCCAGAAGAAAGTAGCCTCTTGATACTCGAAAGAAAACTTTCCTGATCATGAAATATAGCCTATAGGTACAAGCGAAACCTAAGCTACGATAGATAAAACTCAACGCTTAAAGAACAATACTATAGGGTTCCATGTCGAGTGAACCATAATCCTCATTTGGCTCACATCATCACACTCAAATCACCATACACGCATACGCACACGAACATAAACACATAGAGCATCCATCTGCATCTTATTCATTCAGTTATTCCCTCTTTCTTTCTTAAACTCCCTAATGCCCTTCGTAATTCCCTCCCCTCCCCTCCCCTCTAAACACCCACAATAATATAAACAAACCCCCTCCCTCCATTCATCCCTCCATTCCATTCCATCCAAAAGTTTCCCTCACATATATATGTACGCACATCCACATCCCACATCGACATCCCCATTCACAAGTACCCCCCTCATAACGTCGTTATCTCTATCTATTTCCCTCTTTCCTTATGCATCCGAAGACAGTACTAAATAAAAGGATCCCCCCGAGATGTAGTTGGATAGTCGGATGAAAATAAACGGGGGAGAAAAGAAGAAGAAGAAAAGACCAAAGAAATGATGATGAAAAAAACCAAAAAGGACTTTTAACCACTCAAGTCTTCCTGACCCCCAACGCCTCGCTTGCTCCCTGTCTTGTTCACTGATGCTTGCAATCTGTTCGTTCACTGGAAAACGCCGAGAAAGGACCTGACCTCACTTAGATAGCCCAACTTCCCCTCCTCGCCCGTACACCCCACGCGCGAGGACTCGCCAGTCCATCAGCGCCCATATCAGGATGCTGCCGAGCCCACTCGAGGATATAAATCCGCAGCGCCTTCCACCTCTTACACTGCCCGCCACTCCTCTCCCCACTCCCAGTCCCGGTCCCAGGTGCGTCAACCAAGCCAATATGCCCCTTTGCATTCTGCTTATGATCATCACCCCTAAGTTCCTCGGGTTCAATCTTGGAGATCCTCGCAAGTTCCTCGTCATACTGACGAGCTAGCGCAGGGTAGCCGAGCGATAGGTAATTATATACCTGGGTAACAAACGCATCGTCGAATTCTGCAAGTACGGATTCCTCGGCTTTAGACCTCGTTATTTCCGCCTTGAGTCTCTCATCCAAACCCGTTAACATCCTTACACCCCCTGCGCTATCCCGAGGGGATCTTGCGCCCGAGGCCGAAGCAAAAGCTGAGCTGAATGGATCCTCACGTTCGTTATGCGGAGTCTGAATCAGCGCCGGCCCGCGCGTACCAGGACTGATCACGGCACCAGATTTATCCGCTACACAATAACCTCCCCAAAGCCCGCCTCCATTTTCGCTTTTCCGGGGCTGGACATGCTGGACATCAATACGCTGATCTGATTCAAATTTCGTTGCCTTGGGAGAAGGGCACATTCTGAATTTAAGGTCATTGCCAAGCATAGGTGGAGAAGCAGCGCTGCGCATACGCTCTAGCTCTGCTTCTTTGGCTTTGTTGACTGGTTTATTGACTGGAGCACTGGTCATGCCGTTTGTCCAAAAGGGGTCTTTGAAGGTAGGTTTCGTGGCCTCGTCTGCTATTTTCTGATTCGTTTCCTCCTCTCTCTGCCGATTGAGCTTTTCCTGATGAGCTTGCATTTCCTTTGCTGCCCAACCCACATCTGTGGATTGTCTACGTAGGGACTTATGGTTGTGCTGTAAGAGGCCGACCCCCTCCACTTCGTCTTCATCTGAAGGCTGCTCAATTTCCTCATTGTAAAAGTGCTCTACTATTTCGTAGGATGTTTCGTTCGGAAAGGCGGCGAGTGCTTGTTCGCGAAGCTGCTTCTCTGCTGCTTTGGCGGCGAGAGCGAGGAGGTAGCCTGAGAAACGGTCATCGCAGCTTTCCCGGGTGCGGGCGAGTTGTAGGCGCTGGATGGAATCTTCAGATGAGCCTAGAGATCCTGAAAGAGACGGTGTCCCATCGCTATCCTCCTCATCCTCATCGGGATTTTCTTGAGACTCAGACGATTCTATCGTTTCCAGCTCTGGTTGGTAGGAATCCTGCCTCGTACTCCGTCTCGTATTAGGATGTGGACGCATTGAGGGCTGTCTGCGAGGAGGAAGGGGTGGTATTTGGGTCGAGTGTATGTCGGCAGCGCTTGGAGTTGGGGTATTGTCTGGAACCGAAAGAACGGGAACGGCGGGAGGCCGTGGCGCTTTCCGCTTGGGACGCGTGTATATATTTGGGACTCCAGGTGTAATATCGGTCTATTAGGCACAAGTCAGTCAAGCTGTGAATAGTGGCATAAAATCAGACCACTTACCTTATCAGTGGGCAGCGTGGCAGGCCTCGAATCGCCTGCCTTCTTGGACCTCTTTGAGGTCTCAATCAAATCTGGAGTAAACTTTCTCCTGGGTTTTGAAGGTTCTGGAGAAGGAGAGGTTTTGGGGATCGAGTTGAGCGTCGACTCGGAGGAGGGTGAAGCTCTTGCAGCGTGGTGCTTGCTACTCTTAAATGTAGTCTCAACAGGTTCCGGGACGAAACGGCGTTTCGGGGGAGGAGCAGCTTCCTCTCCCTTGTTTGCTGCTGATGTTGCGACATTCTCGACGCTGAGCACATCTTGCTTCCTGCTGCTCCGACTTGTCGTTTCCACGGGTTCTGGAGCGAATCGTCGACTCTTCCTGACCGTTGTTTCGACTGGGGTCGGTGTAAAGCGCGTGGACGATGGCGGGGGCGAGGTGTCTGGCATATTCTTGACACAGAGATGGTGGAATTAATGGACAATCCCTATTTTCGTGTATAATAGTCTGCATTCCCTTGGAAGTAACGATTGTGCTTGTGATCAAAAGTTTGGATGGGTTGTGTGCAGGAGCAGGAGCAGATGTTGTGACGCTTGTGAATGTGGATCGTTGAGCTTGGCCCTGACGTGGGATGTACCATTGGACCGCGGACGAGAATAGCTCCCAAGCGGTCAAAGGCGGAGAACAGGGGAGAGAATCAGACAGCTATTCCACCACCCCTTGTAAACTATAATTGAAGCTATCCCAATAGTCCTTCGATATTACTCAGTATATCCTCATGTGATGAGTCCCAACTCTTTTCCATTGCGGGGTGGCTCGTTCGTGGCATACGTGCAGTACGTAAACCGGCTTGAGTGAAAATGCAGCTACGGGATTATAACTACATTCCTAGGAAAGCATCTTCTGGTCACAGGGTGGCATGCTCACGGGGGTGATGTTCGAAACAATGACAATTAGCAAATTCCAGGTAAGATGTCACTTTTATTTTGCTGGGGAATGTGATGAATCCAACAGCGCGGGGTACAAAGTCTCGTGTGGGGTGCCACGTTAAAGGGGCTCGGGTCTCACAGGGGAAGCAAGGGTCAAGATCGATATTCCCCAAGCATGTTAGGCTGAACTACTCGAGCCGTTTCATCGTACTGTTTAATATTACTATTATCTGCATATTCAAATTCAGCCCTCCAATAAATTCAGGCATTTCTGCTTCTGCTTTGTAGGTATGCTCCATCCGTCAACGCCAAACCTCCATCTACTGACAGTGGGAAAGTTAAATGCAGTACAAGAACGAGCGTATAAATCAACGCAATGCAGCAATGGAAGCATGCCAGCTCCCAGTAAAAGTACATGAACAAAAGTTAGAACCCCTCCACAGGGCTTTGAGATGAATCAACTATGCATCAATCGCACGTCAACTTGATCAATCCAGACATTCCCAGGACCAGAATCACCATTGAATCTCTCATCCTCACTTGCTCTTGCGAGAGTTCTTCGTTCTTGGCAAACCAGCAGCCCTCCTCGCTTCACGGTCTCCTTCAGCCAACCATCTGCAAGCCTTGACCAATTGTACAACGTTGACAAATTGCTTGAACGCCATAACCGGAAGGCTGACACCAGCGACAACCCATGGTACGAACGAGTCCATCTTGTTTGCGCGTGCCAACTCCAATGCTGCTGCACTGTGGGGATTGGAGAAAATAAGAGATGAAGCTGATGCGCCGGATGGGCTTCCCGGTTGTAGAGTCGAGCCGGGCTGGCCAGGCGCCTTGACTTCGAGGAGGGAGGGGGAGAGGTAGGGCGAGGAGAAGGAGAGGAGGTATAGCGCAATGAAGAATGCTTCATTGAGGAAGCAGCAGATGAATAGAACAGTCTGTATTTTAATCAGCAATCGGGCAAGGCAATGACAGGGGTAGACATACCTTGTTCGTGTAGTACAAATTCAGAATCTTACTCCTGGAAGCATCCACCGTCTTGTGGCTCTGACCCGAGCCTCCCATACTCAGGGTAGCAAACATATGAACGTAGTGGCTTGCCAGATCCAAGGAGATAAGCCCTTGGAATACGAGAGCGTATCGGGGCCAGGCAGATGCGAGGAAGACGATTAAGCAAGACGTTGTGCAACGGTCTGTCACCATGTCCAACACAGCTCCAAATTTGGTCGACTGTTCAAAATATCGAGCCGCGTAACCATCGAGCGCATCGAGGAGGCAGGACACGCTATATAGGAAGGTGCAGGTTTTCGGGTGGAGAGGCATGTAGTATAACGATGCAAAGGCGAGAACGATTCGCGCATATCCTGCATATGATGGGTCAGTATTGTTATCTAATGCTGCTGCCGCGACAATGACTGACCGATAACGTTCGGCCAGAACACAAAGATGTTCTCCTTGGGCTGTTTCTCCCTCGAAGCTCCGTGAGCTGAACCGTTGCCGTTCATAACGACTTGCTCTCCTCTGGGAGCGGGAGATGGAGTGGTCGGAGTTGAAATAGCAGCTGCTTGCCGCCGGGTCCTCACGCTCGACATGTCTTGTTATCGCAGATGTTCAAAAGTGTGGTCGCGTGTTCGGTTTTTCGCAGATGAAATGAGTATAAACGTAGGCTGCCGCTTACTGAGGATAGGGTCGGGGCCGGAGTTATATGTGTACAGTTTGTTGGAGAAGGTTGGAAAATGGGTAAAATAGAGTAGCAAGAGAAGAGGATCAGATGTGAAGGATGGCAAGAAGAAGTGGGATGGGAGAAGGACAGTGTTCAAGTTGGATGTCCTTATCGCATGTAATAGTTCCAGTAGGGACGGTAATAGGGAGTGATGGGTGCGATGAATTATTTTAGTAGTACCAGGCAGCTGGCCGGAGATTTCGGGGGCCGTCATTCGTGCATTAGGGCGGCAGGGGTTTAGCATAATCAGCATAATCAGCATAAGTAGCATAATTAGCATAATTAGCATTATCAGTGCCAGGGGTGTGTATGTAGGTATGTACCCAGGTATTTCGGCATTTCACCTAACCCCACCACAACCACAACCACATCACATATCACACCACACCACATCACACCACTCCATACCTACCCCTCCATACCACAAGAAAAGAAAACATTTATCTGTACAAGGACAACCAACACAACACAGACAAAGTATACACAAAAGCCTCACTCACAGAAACCTCACGCATCATGTTAATTCAAGAGACTCATAAAGATGTGGCCACCAAGGCTGACGGCAAAGACGGATCTATGAGTGAGTAAATCACGTGTTGCCCTCGATAGCATAGGAGGGGAGGTAGATTGGGAGTAGGGCTGACAGCTGACATGACATGCGGCAGGGCTTTTCCTCTTCCACCCCTCTATCCCGAACTATCCCAATGCGTGCGTCCGACGGTCTTGCTATCAGATAAGGAGATTATTGTAGCTGATTGTCACACAGCCGCTTTCCTGGTGTTGTGTTGTTCAGTGAGATTTATCAAGGTAGGCACTTTTCACTAATTGCACGTGTAGCTTTCTGTTTGACGCCTATTCAACATGATGTGTCGATAGCTTCAAGCTTTTTTGTTTCTTCTTGGAATTCATGCTGGTCTCAGCTGTACCATCTTCATCTTCATCTCCATCTCCATCTTCTACTCTTCATCTTCACTCAATACTTACCCCTCTCTCCCTTCCTCAGTCACCGGCCCAGTAGCACGTTTCGCCCGTCAAATTGCCGGCCAAGGATACATCGTAGCAGCAGTCTCCTCCTACCATGAGTTCACAGGCCCCGAAGCCCTAGCCTACGATGGTCCTGGCACAGACGCAGGAAACGATTACAAGATCAAAAAGGTACTTTTTTCTCAAACCAACCCAACTACTACTTACTCTCTTACCCACCCCTCCCTCAAACAACCCAGCTAACACTCCCAGACCCTCGCCGGTTACGATGAAGACTCCTCTCTAGCAATCAGCACCCTCCTCTCCCTCAAAACCTGCACCGGCCGCATCGGCTCCACAGGAATGTGTCTCGGCGGCCACCTCGCCTACCGCTGTGCCCTCGACCCCCGCATCTCAGCCGCAGTAACATATTTCGCCACAGACCTGCACAGCGCAACTCTCGGCCTGGGCAAAAAAGACAACAGTCTCGCCCGCGCCAGTGAGATGAAAGCCGAGCTCGCCATGATCCACGGCACGCTCGATAACCACGTGCCAGCCGAAGGACGAGATCTGATCCGCAAGACGTTGCGGGAGAAGGGGGTGATCTTCAGCTGGTATGAAGTTGCTGGGGCACAGCGTGAGTTTCTCCGTTCCGTCAGGGAAGGTGGTGCTGTGAGGAAAGACATGCTAATTTGATATGCGGGGTATAGATGCGTTTATCCGGGATGAACAATCCAAGAATCGATACGATCCAGCGATTACCAAGATCTGCTTTGAGATTCTGCTGGAGCTGTTTGGGCGTACCCTGAAACTGGATCTGGGCGCTCATGATGGCGTCAAGCAGCAGATTGAGGATATCTGCTAAGTAGCCTGCTAAGTACAGGTTGGATGTGTCGATGACATTAGCATGATCAATACATATCTATCAGCTTTTTATCCACATGCTATGCAAGGGATAATTCATCTACTCTGTGAATAATGTCTGTAACAGCTCGGTGTTCTTCTATTTGTCTCATAACAAACCTCGCTCATTGAGGTAGCTCGCTTATAATCCCCTATCTGCCATAAGCGAACCCCCCTTTCCTTCCCCTCATCTTCACCTCCTGCTCCCCCTGTAAAATCACCCCATCAGTATTTCGGAGATATGATGTTATTGCATGTCATAACCTCATCAACCAGTATAAAGTCTGTATAAAGCCTTCTACAGCGCGCACATTTTCAAACACAGAAAACAGGGCCAATAATGGGGGCTCACTCGTGCATACTTTATTTACAGAAATCTACGATCCAATCCCCTGCGCGCTTAGTAGCGATCGCAAGTTGTCATGAATTGCGATAAGAAGGAAATCCCCAGCTAGCTAGCTACCAGTATTCCGGCCAGTGCCCTGTATCAAAACCCCTTACTCGCGCTAGCTTGCTCAAGCCAGACCAACCGTTTCCTATTTGGCTGTGTCTATCTTCTTACTAACTTGTGACATGTACTGTGTATGTTTCACTTGGATGTAAAATGCGGGGGGTGGGGGGGGGGAGTGGTAGGGCTTGGAGCTGCGAGGAATATGATCAATTTTTAATCGCATCTGCGATCTTCTCTCCTTGTCAGCAGCACTGTCCATGACCTGATAACCGTAGAGGGCGAGGACCTGGTATTCAACGCATCATATCAACTCCCCAGTATCCTCGAAATTCAATATCCTGAAACGTTACTAACCTTCCTCATCTCCCAAATCCAACACGGTATATACAAATCTGCAGATAAGAGAGTTGAAGATCCCGTTACGCCCATATATACAACCCATCCCATTACATCGTAAACCGTGTATGATCCAACTACATAACCGTACAGCACCCCTCCAGCTTCCTAATAATCTTAGGCAAGAACTTCTTGGCCAGTTTCTCAAGCTCTTCATTATTATTGTTGTTATTGTTTTGGTTCTGGCCACCCTGCTGCTGTTGTGGACCACCGGGATATCCACCCTGCTGTTGCTGATACCCGCCAGTATGCTGTTGATTCCCTCCGTGCTGTTGATGTTGATTTTCATGTCCGCCTTGCTGGTAGGAATGCGCTGGAGGCATAACCGCCGGCCCCCCTTGCAGATTGATATACATGCGTCCTGCATTCTCCTCCGTCGCGAACTGCAGGCCCAGCTCCCTGCATACCTGCTCGACTCTCGGCTTAATCTTCTGTACATGATCTCTAGAATGATTGCCCTTGCCCACAATCCTACACCACCCCAAATAACAATCAGTTAGCACAGCCCCGTTCATTTACAGAAAACGCCTGGAGAAGGGGATGAGAGGGAGCAGAACTTACACATGCAAATGCGTCTGCCCGTTCTGCTGCGCATATCTAATCCTCTGCTCCACGATCTCCTCAGCCTCCTCAACAAACTGCCCATGCAAATCCACCGTATCGTCCGCGACGCGCCCCGGCGCGTTGTTCTCGCGGAATATGTATTCGGACGCTTGTTTGTTGTACTGGTCCATCTTCGCAGCGTGCGCCTTGCCCTCGTCCGATAACTGGTGCGCTAGCCCTCCATTGCCGCTCTCGTATGCTTGGTGTGCCTTTGTAATAGATCTCCAGTTAGCTTGAGGTAAGGTACATGGCTGACAAGACGAGACGCGCGGGAAGGAAGCGCGTACGTACGCGGTCGAAACATGAGCCTCTCTTGCTGGCTTCTTGTCGTGCGAGATCGCGCAGGCGGTCGTATTCGGCTTCGGCGCTGGAATTGGTGTCGTGGTTGAAGGCTTGGGCGTGATATATTGTCAGTACGGTATATCTCCTAGCTAGCTAGCTATCATGGTGGGGAAGCTTGTGCGGTGCGCATACATACCTTTGCCCCCGAGCCGGACCATGGGGATAGAAGAGGATGCCATGTTGGGTTCCGTGTGGTGATGCGACCTGGTCGGCGAGGAGATAATAAAGTTGGAGGAGGAGTGGTGGTGCATTCGCAGAGTTGAGTTGCGGTGTACAAGTAGAGTAGCTGGAGGTCGATGAGCTAACTTTTAGCTTCTTGTGCTGCCTTTCACGCCTGGGCCTTTCTTTGCTTATTTACTTCCCCCAATATGTACAATTCATCAGTATTTGTGTTGCGCGCTCGAATACTTTTGATTGCGCAAAGTACTATTGTTGATGCGCTGCGTAAGTATTATCAAGTTGTTGGTCTACATGACTTGAGGGCTCGTTGTTCGCGATGGAACTTTTGGATTCAAGTGGCCTTCAGTAGGGTAACAGTAGATCATCCGTTATATCGAATTGCACTGCTCTTAATAGAATTGGTTTGCTGAACCCAACGGTAACTCCCAATTTCTCATGGGTGGTTTGCAGTGTTTCTGCGTGCATATCTTGCCCCTCAATATAAGCTCAGCAGGCATGGGTGTGATGTTCCTACCCATGCCATGTTCACTTCAAGCGCCATGTCGAGTTTCGTTGCGCATTTTCAGACCTTCAAGAATACCTCATAGCACCCTTGTATCCCTATTTTGTCTAGCACGAAGCTGCACCGGCGCCTCAACAGATGTAGATGTGGTGGTCATGCTTTATTTCAGCCGTCTAGCTTCTCCCTCTGCTCTTCCCCCAGCTCTTCACGGCTAAGGCGAGTTTGCTAGGCTCTCTAGATCTCAATGAAACCATGTGGCATACGTAGACAGCGAAGAAATCAACAATAGTATCATCGAAAATATATGGAAGTGTATATCCTTTCAAACATCAGGGAAATGATCCTTCACACTACCCCTCGTATCAACATGGACCTCCCACGCACTCTCGACTCGAATCTCCTGCAGCTTCGCTCTATCCGGCCTCTCTAATCCACCTATCTCCCTGGGCGCTTTCTCACCGTTCAAACCTTCCATCCGAATCATATCCTTCATATCACCGTCCCGAATCAAATCTTCATCGCTGCCCCAACTGTTTTTTTTACCTCCTATGACGATGGTACGAGACTTCGCCGTCATGTGCGAGGAGCTGCGGTCTCTTTCCATGTTTCGTTGTTTGAACTTCGACTTTTTGTAACCGCGGTCTTGGAGTAACGAGGTGAGCACTGTAGCGTTAGCGGTGAAAGTTGCAAGGAGGATATCAAAGGAGGCTATGAGGCTGCGGATCGGTTGCGCTCCAAGTGAGTGGATTATGTGGGGGATTGAATACATAGTCAGGGCGGTGCTGAGGAGGGGAAGGGCGAGGCGGAATATTATACTTGTTTTCCTGCTTCGTATTAGCATAGACTGCGGTGGGAGGGAGGGTGAAACAACTTACTGTTTTGTTGACAGGCGAGAAATAAATATCGCAGGCAGAGCAAAGAGGAACAGAGCGAAGTTTGTGATAACATTCAAGGTCCCCATAGTTATGAGGAACACATATCCGCCTCTGCAGCGCGATCCGGGATCTGGAATCACCTGCCAGTAGTTCGCAAAGGGCTGGCAGGCTGCAAGGTCACTGATGACTACAGCGAGAAAGGTTACAATGAGCAAGGCGTGAAGGAAGCGCATGAGACTTTTGTGCGAACTTTGCCAGAATGATTCTGCGAGACTGCGTATGAACATCAAGGTGCTGTATTTGACGGCCCATAGACTGATTCGGTGTCAGTAAGGAATCAGTGCTTGAGGAAGATATTGCTTACTATGTGGTGTAGATGACCCTTGAAGCTAGAACGAGCTGGCTTCCTATCTCGCGACGTCGTACACCCTCCACTGATAATTTTGTGACGACAGCATTATTGGTTCCGTATAGGAGCACGACATGGACGAGAGCCATACGGAGGAAAAGCGGAACGATGGCCAAAAGCATAATGCCATCTTCGGTGAATATCTTCTCGGTCCTGACATATCGTCCACAGACTCGGAAGAGTATGACGGTGAGGGCATAGAATGTGCACCACCAGCAGACAAGCAGTGTTGGCTTGTCGTCTTGAAAGGTCCGAAGTTCGGGAGCCTCACTCGCAAGACTTCGAGCTAACTCCATGACACCTGCCTACCAGTGGAATCAGCATCGTTGCCGTCGAATTGAAGTGTTCCGACTGAACCTTGATGGGAGCGAGGAGCTCTTCAAGCCCACCTAAGTCTCAAATATGCATCTCACGAGTTTGACGAGATGGGACCCTCAGCTTACTTCTAAATGTGACGTTGTTCGACCCGTGAACACGGTTGTTGGACAAAGGGAACACGACCACCAACACCAACTTTGCGACTGGGAAGTTGGAAGAGGTAAAGCAGAGGCCGAGACATCAAAAGCCCGTTTTCGAGAAAAGCGAAGTATATTATGAAAAAATTCGAAACATTTCGGAAGGGAAAGTGAATGGGCGACGGGTGATGGGGAAGAGGTAAAAGTGGTAGTGCTCTGAAATTTGTTGGCGCTGGGGATGACTTTATCCCGTCGCGAAAGAACCAACAACTGATTAGGGGGGATTTGACCATTAGGACAGGAAGGTACGTTGGACTGATTTAAGTGATGGGGGTTAGGTAGGAAACAACAAATGGAGTTGGAATACGGCTGTGTGGGAGTATGGTGTGTATCCAGATCAACCCTATCGGTAGGCAGCATCGACCCCTGAATGAGAGATGCCTGTACCCCGTTACCCCTGAATCTGGCTCCGAGTGCCTGCTTGGCTAAGGTACCCAGGTACACTAGAGGAGATAGCTACGCTAATTACGGTCGGTACGGCACGATGGGGCGCCAGTCATCAGGCGGCTTCTTCTACTACTGTATGTATTGTTCTGGCGCTTCCGCGGTACAATAACTACCCAGGTAGGTACCTAGGCTAGGTAAGGCGAAGTATCCCCTGAGAGATAAGGAAAGATCGTCTATAATATTCCCCTTCAGGCCCGAACTAGTGGTGGGCACCCGGCGAACCCCTGTGATTCGGCAACAGCCCGAAGTCTAATAAGCATCGCATCCATCCATCCCATCCATCCTCTGGGCTGCGTGACAATAATAATGCAATGATCAACAATCAATCACCTTGGACTTGTGCGACTGATACGTCTTGAGGAGCTGAATCTTTTGACAGATATGTGATGAGGCAATCCGTGTTGGCCAGTCAAGTATCCCAGTCGTGATATTTCTCTTCATCTGAAGCTGCATCGATTATCGATCTTGCCGCTGGTAAGAGGGGTAAAATCCGATTGCTCTTTCATGACCCCTCATGAGCCGTCACAATTTCAGCACCGATAAGCACCACCTCTCCTGCATCTTTTTCGCTGAGCATCATACATACTACTTTGGAAAAACCGCGCCAAGTTTTCCCGGGTCCGGTTCTTGCAAGAAAGACTGGTTGCCAATTCTCTCTCATTATTGCTTGCAGCTACTCGAACCCTAGCATAGTTTAGAGTGTCACATGCCCATGTATGCCTTACTTATCTAGCGTGTTGGTCCGCATCTCATTCATGCTTCGTCTCCACTTGTCCGCATTCACTTGGTACCTTACACTTGGTGTTTTTACATCTAGGTAGTCAAGGACCTCGTCAGCGCGGCGTGCTCACTCCTTGACAACGTTCCTATGGAGCCTCAAATGTCATATACGGGCTCTACATCGACGGTCATGCCATTGCTGGCGAGACCGAAAGGAGTCAAGCTCTTCTCAGCAAAGGCTTTTGACAATTTCCGGCCTGGTCCGACTGGCGATTTCCACTCGGCGCTGGGTGAGAGTGGGAGGGATTTCGACGCCAAGGCCGCGGCATACAATACAGCAAATACACATCTGGTCAGAAGACTGAAAGGCCGACATCTTCAGATGATAGCAATTGGTGGCTCAATAGGTAACGTTGTCAGACCTCAACTCCTGGAATCAATCTAACACAAAAAACAGGAACTGGATTGTTCGTCGGATCAGGTCAGGCGCTCGCTACTGGAGGACCTGGGTCTCTTCTTCTGGGATTCATCATCATCGGGAGTGTGCTCTTCTGTACAGTACAGGCTCTTGGTGAGATGACTGTGACCTTTCCGGTCGCTGGTTCTTTTAATGCTTACGCGACTCGATTTATCGACCCCGCGTGGGGGTTTGCGAGCGGCTGGAACTATGCCATGCAATGGCTCATTCTGATGCCATTGGAGATTATGGCAGCATCCCTTACCCTTGAATACTGGTCCCTGCCTATACCTGGATGGGCAAGTATCTCGGTCTTCCTAGGAACAATCATCTTTATCAATCTCTGCGGCGTCAAAGTTTATGGTGAAGTTGAATACTGCTTTTCTATCATGAAAGTCACTGCCGTGATTGGATTCATGTAGGCATTTGAAGACAAGATATTTCTTACTGTGCTAACTAAAAACAGCATTCTGGGTGTTGTAATCAACTGTGGCGGAGGACCAGGCCAAGGCTATATTGGCGGTAGATATTGGGACGATCCAGGGGCTTTCAACGATGGATTCAAAGGGTTTTGCAACATTCTCGTCACGGCAGCATTCTCTTTCGGTGGGACTGAGCTCGTAGGTCTCGCTGCAGCAGAGACCCATAATCCTAGCCGGTCGCTCCCTACAGCCATCAAGCAAGTCTTCTGGCGTATTGCAATCGTAAGTAGCCCTTCTTGCGGTGTTTAACTCTGCCCGCTGACCGTAGTGTTCAGTTCTATGTAATCTCGATTGCGGTCGTCGGTCTCATCGTACCCTACACCAGTCCGCAGCTGATCAGCCGCAATTCCGTCGACTCCAAAGCCTCACCATTCATCATCGCCATCAAAGACGCCGGCATTCAAGGCCTCGACTCCGTCATGAACGCCGTGGTAATGATGGCCGTCCTCTCCGTTGCCAACTCGTCCATGTACGGCGCAACACGCACCCTTGCAGCACTGGCCGAGCAAGGCCAAGCACCAAGGATACTGGCCTACGTCGACCGCAAAGGCAGACCTCTTGTTTCAATCGGCCTTGCGTCCCTCATCGGCCTGCTATCCTACCTCTACATCTCTCCCATCCAAGGCCCAGCCTTCACCTGGCTCCTCGCTCTCTCGGGTCTGTCGAGCATCTTCACCTGGGCCAGCATCTGTTTCGCACACATCCAGTTCCGCAAAGCTTGGTTGCAGCAGGGGAATTCACTCTCAGATCTCATTTACAAATCGCCCATTGGCGCCGCTGGCTCCTGGATCGGACTCATCGCCCTTGCACTCATCCTCGTCGCTCAGTTCTGGGTCGCTATTTCACCTTCAGGAGGCTCGCAGAATTCGGTGGCCGGCCAGGTTTCGGATTTCTTCGAGGCGTGTCTGGCGATGCCTGTGGTGATTTTGAGCTATTTGTTCTATAAGATTTGGTATCGCACAAAGTGGGTAAGGATTCGTGATGTGGATTTAAGGACTGGACGAAATGATTGCGAGAGTGACTTCATTCGGCAGCGGTGGAAGGAAGACAGGAGTCTGTGGCCGCGGTGGAAAGTGATTTATAAGACGCTTTGTTGAGTTAAAGCTGTCTTGATAATCTCAAAAATATCCATGTCTACACTTCATACACATCAAGGAAAGACAGAATAGCGAAACCGGAAATCGCAGGTCGATTTCCTGAATTAATCCTCGAATACCCTGCTTTTTCGGTCTCCCCCCTAGCAACTCCGCCATTTGTTTTCGATGTTTGTTTCCAGTACCCAGCCCCTGAACCCAGACCTTTCTTTATACAGCAAACAATCCATGCGTGGACGTGGACGCGAAGCCCACTCGGGTTTCTTATTTAAAAATTGTGGCTCGCTGCAGTGCAGTACTGTAGCTCAGATGCGATTGGACGGGCACCGCGGCGACGTGCATCGTCACGGTCGTACAGATGGCATCGTACCTACCTTGCTTTCTACCTTATGGAAGGACGAGTATGTATGTATGTACCTGAGGGAGGTGGAGTGCAGTTTTTTATACGAGACTGGGAATTAAATTGATTATGCGAGGAAGGGATAGGTATGACGATGATAATGAGGAGGTGGACGGGATGGGATGGCAGGGGAGGGGGGATTGTGGCTGGGAGGGGGGGTATGTACGCGTTGAAGTCCTTGGAGTTTAGACTTGGGATTTATGTGTCTTTCGAAAAAGCTGAGGAATGCTATCGATGAAAAAAGACTGTTTTGCGCGTCCTGCGCGGGAGTCTGGCAATAGGGATAATTGGGGAGCTTCAGCACGACCTTGGACTCGAAGCATTGGATTCGTACCGAAAACAATTCGTTTCTCAACACCTCCAGTGTCTGCGACAGCCACCCAGTCTTTCCGCACAAAAGCTACTTCCGAGACATCTCCAACGCCAATTTCGTGTTTGGCGTCGGGGGAGTGCGATATAGATGGACTTGCAGAGACGACGGTGACGGTGCCTGGTAACACGGTTATCACCGGTTTTATATCTATATCAACAAGCACCCAGCTAGTGATACCGCAACGCATCTCAGTAACTACACTCGCCGTAACATTCTCAAGCGCACCAGGCGCAAATACAAAACCGCCTTCGAAAACCACCCCATCCGCGCCCATCATCCAAGCATCTCCGATATCCACATCCTCGCTCGATTCCCCAGCCCTATCTTCGCCAGCGAATCCGATCCACACTTCCACCGTTTCCCCCAGCACGACGAACAGCGCACCGAGCAGCAGCGTGATTCGCAAAATGAGCACCGATGCAAAGGTAGGCGCCATGCTAGGTATAGCCCTGCTGTGCCTCTTGCTTTCCGTGCTTACGATTCTCTGGTGCGGGCGTAAGAGACGGCGACAGCGGTTGTTGGGCGCTAGATATCCAGCGGATGATCGGGGTTTGCGGTTTGTTGGTTATGATGCTGTGGTTGGGGATGAGGGGGCGAGGGGGAGGGAGAGGGGAGGGGGAAGTGGGAAATTGGAAACGAGAATGGAAATGGGGATGG
>QGMI01000856.1:0-17173 GCA_007821535.1 Lachnellula occidentalis | reverse complement strand
CCCCGCAGCATCTCAACCAGCTCCCGTAGCATCTCAGGCTTCATCCGCATCGACACCAGCAAGCAGCGGAACCACGGGTTCAATGGCTGCTGGTTCTGCATGCGCGCCCGAGGGAACATGGAACTGCATCGGCGGAACCCAATTCCAGCAGTGCGCAAGTGGAATGTGGAGTGCCGCGCAACCCGTAGCTGGAGGAACGACCTGTACCCCAGGTCAGTCAGCCACTTACGGTGTCAAGGCAATCGCAGCTAGACGTGGCCTCTCAAAGTTTCCTCGTCGCGCTCTCGTGCCGCAGAACTTCCACGTTTAATCGCTGGTCGATGAACGTTGCCATTCTTTTCTCTTGCGTTTTGCACGGGTGGCGTTTGGGAATATTTCTTTTCGTAAATACCCCTGCTGCTTCTCGGCGTCCTTTCCTTTGGCATATGTATTATAAGTAGATAATCACCAAGAAGGTGATACTCGGAATATAGGACGGTCAATGTAAATTCTCTTCAAATGAAACTCTCTTAATAATTTAGTGCACTTGGTGATGATATGATTAACTTACAAAGGCAAAGGCTTGAGTATTATCCTGTGGTTTTTGTATCAATAAGTGTGGGACGTTGCAATCAACCAGAAAGCAATACATACTTGAGCTGTTTTGTCGGACAACAGAGCACGATGGAGTACCTTTCATATAGCTAGTAGTATACTGTATACAGATCTGGTAGTATATCCAATGCCACAACTTACTAAGCGAAGCTAAGCCACTTCTATAAACCTCAACCTCATCGAAAAGCTGGGTTACCCTGAATCGACTTATAGACATACCTGAATCGACTTAAGCTAACTCGCTTAGGAAGAAGGTGGCGACTTGTCCCACAAATGTTCAACTGGACAAGCCTTGGCTCGCCGGGTACCTTTATCGCCACCTAATCTGTAAAAGCGCTGAAGTACCCGGCATTCTAATACCACCGTCGCTCCTCTTTTGACGTGACTCGTGAGATATTCGATACTCAATCGATGTCAAGGTAAAGTTAAGAGTCGTGTAAGTGGGGCGTTGGCGTTTTACACTCACCCCCATGTCAAGGGTAGGGAAGCGAAATGTGGGGTAGTATAAAGATCAGCCTCACCCTCCCTCCCTCCTGCACTACAACCCCAACCGTCAAGTCCGATAACCTCGGTCAAATGTCCCTTTCCAGCAACACATCATGTTATTCCCAATATATCTCCGCACGAAGCTGTGCGGGGTTCGGAACTCCGGGTATATGGGTATGGATTTCAAGCAAGTGCTTCGGTCGACACTCCCCCTGTCTGCATATTCTGTTTTCTGCTGTACTTGCTTATAAACGATATCCCTCTTCTTCACTTGTCCTCTTCACTGAATACTCGCCTGCTTGCACTTTACTTTAACCTTGCTCTTTCACTACGAAACTCAAAATGATAGAATCGAAGGCCAGTCCGAGTACGCCGTATGGCCGGAATACAAACAAAACCGATGTTCTCATCATCGGGGCCGGGATTTCTGGGTTAGTAATGGCAATTGAAATGATACGCAAAGGCAACGGAAGGAAATTCATCATAGTCGAACAAGGAAACCAAGTAGGCGGAACCTGGAACGACCAACGCTACCCCGGATGCTGCTGTGTACGTTCACGTTTCCCCAATCATCCATCAGACCCCTAAAAACAGTAATCAATATTAACAATCTCCACTCCCCAGGACGTCTGGAGCCACCTCTACTCCCTCTCTTTCGAGCCCAACCCCAGCTGGACTCGCGAATACCCAGGCCAAGAAGAAATCCTCGCCTACCTAATCGCCATCGCCCACAAATACCAGCTCTACGCACACATCCGCTTCAGCACCTCCGTCACCTCATCGCGCTGGGACGAGAGCTCCAAAACCTGGTCCTCGCAAGTCGAGCGCCAGGGGAGCAAAGACTCCGAGTTCAGCAAACAATACACCATAACCTCCTCCTTCCTCGTCTCCGCAGTCGGCCAACTAAACGTGCCGAAATACCCTAATGAGATACCAGGAATAGACAGTTTTAATGGCAAAGCCATGCATTCCGCACGCTGGGACTGGGATTTCGATCTCCGGGGCAAGAAAGTAGGAATCATAGGCTCGGGCGCCTCAGCCGCGCAAATCATCCCCGAGATCGCAGGCGTGTGTGAATCCCTTACCGTGTTCCAGCGCACGCCCAATTGGGTGATTCCCAGGGGCGATGTGGCGATATCTCCTACCCGGCAAGCGTTGTACAAGTATGTGCCGTGGGCACGGAGGCGGTATAGGGCCGCGCTTATGGATGCCCGGGAGGGGTTTTTTGATGTCGTGTTTGAGATAACGAGCCCGGTGCATGAGTATATGATGGGTGCCAGTAAGGCGCATATGGCGGCGCAGCTTCCGGGGGATGGGTACGCGGAGTTGAGGGAGAAGTTGCAGCCGCGTTATGCGGTGGGGTGTAAGAGGGTGATAATCACGGATGATTTTTTCCCTGCATTTGCGAGGGAGAATGTTGCCTTGGAGACAGGGCGTATAGAGGGGATTACGGAGAAAGGGGTGAGTGTTGAGGGGAGAGAGTATGACTTCGATGTGCTGGTGTATGCGACGGGGTTCAAGACAACGCAGTTTATGTACCCGATTCAGATATATGGGAAGGGCGGGAAGAGCATCGAGGATATTTGGTCTGAGGGTGCTTCGGCGTACCTGGGGATGACGGTTCCTGAGTTGCCGAATTTCAGTATGCTTTATGGTAGGCAAATCCCTCAAGATTCCCTTCTTCCTCCTCTTTCTGACCATTCCAGGTCCAAATACAAACCTAGGCCACAACAGCATAATCCTCATGATCGAAGCTCAGGCCATGTACATCAACACCCTCATCACCAAAATCCAGCTCGCAAAACAACGCGGCGGCTCTCTCTCCATCCAAACCAAATCTCAAGTCGCCGAAGACTACAACAATGAAATCCAAACCCGACTCTCCCAATCCGCCTTTGCGGATCCGAACTGCAACTCATGGTATAAGAATGAGGCGGGGCTGATTACAAATAATTGGTCTGACGCTGCGATTCCGTATCAGAAGCGGACGAGTTTTATCGATTGGGGGAATTTCGAGATTGAAGGAACGGGAAAGGTGGATGCGGAGGTGAAGGGGAAGACGAGCTGGAAGAGGGTGGTGGAAGAGACTCAGGTTTCGAATACGGTCATATTGGCTGGGATGGTTACCGCTGCGATCGGAGCGATTGCTGCTGGGGCGATATTGAGAAGAGGAGGGTTGCAGATTTTGTTGAGGCATTAGGTAAAGGTAGTGCATCCTTCAATGGACGTTTGAGGAGGCTTGTTATTGTTATTAGCGCGACTGGCTATCTTGACATGTAAATAGATTCCTTAGATATGGTTTTAGGTGTTCGATGACGGCTCAACATCCTCCTTGAACTCGGAACTCAATCCAAACACAGGCTAGATGATGATAATTCCTGACCAGTTTTGGAATGTACGGCGCAGCTCAACGCGCTGAATTCATCATAATAACGCCCGAACAGTCCTGACTCCGAAAACCTAGACGTACTGTGCGTTCAAGATTCGTGGAGTGGCCGTGCAGTGTGGGTTTTGCAGCTGGACAATTCCCTGGATCATCAGCCTGGCTCTAAGGAGCATTGCGAGAGAATCTACAGCCTAGCGGCAGTCTCAAGAGAGTGGGTCGAACTGAGCTTGGTGATGGCGGCGAGCTTGGTGTGCGCGGACCAGAACTTCTCCAATAGCAATTGCAACCCCAGATATAAAGCTTGCAATGCCGGTAGTGGGGGGTGTGGGAGGAGTATCAAAGGTAACGTATTTGTTTGCGGAAGTGGCCCCTCATCGTTTGCCCTTTTTCTTCGCAGCAGGATCTTCTTTCACAAAGTTCCCCCTAACAAAAGCATCCCTCGCAACCGTATTAATAATGCTGAACCTCTTCGGCCCAAGCTGATGGCCCCCGTACCACCTAGTAACCACCACCATCACATCCCAGAGTTCCATCAGCTGCATCAGATGTAGCAACCTTCCTCCAGCCGCCGTCTCCCCATCATCGTCGCAGTCCTGATATGTGACGCCATTCTCGCCTTTGATGCGCCATGCTGTGATATTGTGTGTTGCTGAACGGACCTTTTTGTCGCTGTCGAGGAGGTGTTGAAGGTATGAATTTGCTTGGGAAGGGGAGGAGACCGGGGCGGAGCGCGCGATGAAGACGGATTTTGATTCAATTACAATCTCGGATAGTGACCATGGCGGTGCTTCCACAACTTTAACCTCTCCCTCTGCTACATCTTCAGCCTCTACCTTGTATTGTATACCCGAAACGTCCTCGGTGATTTCGTCCTCTCCATTCGTATCAGGTAAAAGATTGTTGACTTCCTCAATTACATCAAACAAACACACCTCCCCGGGACGATATAGCTCGGCGAGTACATCTCGAAAGATGTCAACAATATGGGCAGCTTCTCCCTTCCGACTATGTTCTCCAGAGCTTTCCGTACCAAGCACAGTTGGAGGGGTAGCGGGGTAGTCTTTGGGGAATCGGAGTCTCAGCGACGCGTCTTGTTGGGGTAGATGGAGGACATAGATATCGTGTTCGTTAGAGATAACCAGCGAGTTGTCGCCATATATGGAGTTTATGGCTTCGACTTCATTCTCGAGATCTTCGTTCATTGCTGGTCTGTTAAAAATATGAAGGAGCTCGTGGGGCGGGCGCCTACTGTAGGTTTGCCGAGCGCTTCTTGAGCGCTAAGGGGTTTCGTATGTTCTATTTTTACCTCCAAGAGAATGAACATTCTTCTTATTTCTGCTAATCTACTCCACCGTTGATACCAGCATGAGTCTTACAGTCACTTGGTGGGTAGAAAGCGTCATCGTTAGTGCGAATGCATCATGATGCCATTGAAGTCAAGACAAATCAACTGAACTCACAAGCTGTGATGCCTTCAAACAACTAGTGCCTTCAAACAATTGTGTAGACAGCGGCTTACTGCTGTCTTCTCTGATTCGCAGGTATCTGCTCACTGCGGCCTTTCGCACTGCGGCCTTCGTCCAACCCCTATGTATTGAGCTACAGGCCAATGGGCGCTTCTCAGTTGACGCGGGCCCATGGCAGCTCCATTATTTCTCATGTAGTACTTGTTGGTGTTGGGTTTCACTTGGCCTTCGATGATCATCTTCTATCTATATATCTCGATTGTCATCCGCATACTTTAGTTATCGTATGAGAACATCATTTTAGAGGTCACATTCGCTGTCTATTAAGGGGGTTGACTATCAATTTGGACGCGCTTAGTACTAAGTATGATTGAGACAAAGATTTTTATTGACTTGGACGCCCCATCTCGTGTCAAAACCCATATTCGCAGTCACTCCAGTCGTCAATCTGAGGTGCAGTACTGGAAAATAGTCTCAAATGACCCCCAAAAGGAACGAGATGGTAGGTACGCTCTTCAGCTTACTAGATTTCGTCTTAGTAACATGCAATTAGAGCCCATCAAGTCATGGATGCCCGTAACTCTTCGATATCCCGTACTTGGATTATTCTCAGCCGTCTCGGTGTTGCTTATAGTCGTCCTCGAGATTTTGTTCAACACCAGTTCTCGACCAGGCAACAGTGGCGGCTTAGCCTTTGCGCCTGATACAGACAGCTTTTCGGCGACAGCGACCTTTAGGTATGGCACATGAATTTGCTATGGCTCTCAGAACTGATTCTCTTTTGTGGAGCTACCTATATCTTCCGACAATCCTAGCCGTTTTCTACAGCATGATATGGAGGTATTGTTACCACGACGCAAGGGTTTATATGTGTTGGCTGATTGATACATAGTTGGGTCGACCTTGATACCAAGAGATTGGAACCTTGGTTCCAGCTTTCCAATGACACAGGCGCAACTGCCGAAAACTCTGTGCTCCTCCAATACCCCTTTGACTTCCTGCCGTTCATTCCATACCAAGCACTTCGCAAAAAGTAACGCTTCATTTTTCATATCTCTTCTCGAAGCCCCTTGGACTTTATGGTCTATCGTTCTGACATCACTAGGCACTGGGCTGTGTTTTTTGCTGGAACTGTCATGCTCTTGGTGTTCTGGATAATCACCCCGTTGCAATCCGCCATATTCAATACGACTACCGTCATGCGCTCTGCTGCCGTCTCAATGGTTACCACTGCTTCGCTCATAGCTCTGAACGCTCAATCAAGCAGTCTCACCTCAGATTTTCTTTACAAGGCGTATGGAATATCGTGGCTAGGTGAACGACCACCCTCCTTCACAACTTCTAACTTCGCACTTCTCCCATTCGAACCACAAACAAAGTCGTCCTGGCCCAAAAATTCTGAAATATGGTCAGCCACGGCAGACGTATACAGCACATCCCTGACCTGCAATCCTGCGGATGTTAGCATTACCCCATTAGGATATACTTTCAGCAATGGCAACGGATGCTCTGTTTCTGGAGTGGTATTGGCCGGTATTGATGGGGATATAGAATACATGATCAACTACATCGGATATTACGACAATCCAAATTTGGACTGGTCACTTCAAAACCCCAATTGCACCGTCGAACATGCGAACAATTTTCTCGCCGTGTACACCTCAAATTCGACTCGGACGGAGACGACTGGTTTGTATAGCAATCTAACAGCGCTTTTCTGCCAAACCACCTACTTCATCCAGGAAGCTAACGTGAAAGTCAATGCTTCTGATGGCACCTTAGGGACCAGTGATCTAAGCAATCAACACAATACTAGACGCCAAGTTGGAGACTCTTTCAACATTACTCACTTCGAGTATTTACTAGCTACTGGCATACAGCCGGAAGATCAAAGCAAAAACTATCCCGACACTGTTGTATTGGAACAGTATCCTCGTCTACAAAATTACAGTCTAACATGGCCGGTCTCCAATATGGTTGGCTTCGCTGTTGCGCTTAGTAATGCACCAATTTCAGATTTCGCTGACCCAATGGTACTCCACCAAGCTTTTGAGAGTGCACATAAACTCCTTTTCGCTTCGGCTTTCAATACCTTGATCGTCCACTCGGATGAGATTTCTGGGAGTGCTCGACCCGGCATTAGACAAAATAGTCTTGGGGCCGTTATCATGATAAGATCGATTTCAATCATCGTGGAGTCTGCTCTGGCTCTCATTGCAGCGATGGCAGGATCACTATGGTTTTATGCTTCCCAACGGAAGAACAATCTGGTTAGGAATCCTGCCTCAATCGCCGATGTGTTGGGCACAGTGCAGAGTGAGGGTCCCCCTTACAGGTTCCAAGACGGCAGATCTCTCGCCCGAGTCGCCCCATCTCTTGATGTCGAACCGTTGCCATGCTCTACTTTTCATATGCGACTATACGACCACGAAGGTGTTCAAGTACCCAAGATACATAAGGTTGAGCAAGGCCCGGCCAGTACAAGTTTCGTCGAAATTGGCCAAACACTCAAACCTGTTCGTCCTAAAGTGCTTAGTTTGTTTTTTGGGATGGCCTTCATCACCATTATCGTCCTTGCTGCCGCGTTCACAATTCTCCTTCAAGTATGGACAGTCAACGGAAATGGTGAGTTAGATCGCCCCAGAAAGCCTGGCCCCTGACTGACACGCAAATAGGCATTCCTCTGCCTTCCAAGAGTGCAGTTGTGTTGTCTATCATTGAAAATTACATCCCAACCGCGTTTGCGACCTTACTTGAGCCAGTGTGGGTCATACTCAACCGCGTAATATGCCTCTTGCAGCCATTTGATGAACTAAGGATGGGGAACGCAAAGCCGGAGGCAACTCTCAAAGCGAAATACTCTTCCTTGCCACTTCCATTTGTTGTCTGGCAGGCAATTCGATCTCACCATTTTCTTCTCGGAGCAGTGTGCATAATAGCTGCATCTACCAATGGTCTTGCTGTCTCTTTGAGCGGTTTGATTAATGAAAGATCAACTGTTACCAAATCCACGTTGGCGGGGTCTCAAAGCCTCTTTCCTGGAATTAGCGCATCTTATGTATGGGATGCGGGTATTGATCATAATCCTTACCTGGACCATATATACGCTGCTATGTCGAATTTGACAGAGCATACGAAACTGCCAGCCTGGATTGACCGTGAGAATTTCTACATACCTTTCAAATACACCACCCCACCATTCTTTACCAACTCTGGAATACCTCTGTTTCTGCACGAGGTGCAAGGCGCAACAACAGGGTTTTCTTCGGATCTGACCTGTTACGAATTGTCAGCAGACCAAAGCAGCAACCACACATTTACATTTGAACCATCTCAAAATGCGACCCAGAGCAATATATATTTTCAAATGTCACATGTTCTCCCAGATGGCGAACGCCTCAAGTGTGCGATGAGCAATGTAACTGGCATCGAAGACCCAACAGGACTATCAGCCCTCGAGCTTATGGTAACTATGGTACCTATCTATAACATTTCGGATTCGAAAACAAGGGACTTCTGCTCCCGTCTCTTTGTCGCAGGCTGGGTGCGAGCCAAGTTAAACAGGGAGCAATTAACTGGACCAATTGAAACAAACCATACTTTCATAGCATGCACTCCACAGATCTCGGCTGCAAAGTTCAATGTTTCCATCGACTCGGACAGCCGTATTTTGAGTTCACAGCAGACGAGCAATTATACAACCAACGCATCGCAACTCTTTACCAATATCTCGACTGAGTCCAATTTTACGAACAACATTATGAGTCTCCTGGTACCCCTGAGCGCTGGGGGGGTGAGATGGCATAACGAAAGTCTGACATCAGACTGGCTCAACTCACTTCTTGGGTATCAACTCAACTCCCCTGCACTCGTCGACCCCGAAGTCCCCGTCCCAGACGCCGCAACCGCTATAGCAGAACTTCAAACCTTGTATCGTCAACTTTTCGCCATTCTCATCGGACTCAACAGGGATCATGTATTCGCAAAAGCGCCTCAGGATATCCCCATCTCTGTGGTCGCCACTTTTACCGAATCCCGACTTTTCATCTCACCTCTCATGTTCAAGATCACGATCATCCTTTTGACACTCCATCTCATCGTCGCCATCTTGTATTACACATACCGCCCAAAGCGGTTCTTGCCGCGGATGCCGACATCGATTGCTGCTATAATGGGGTATTTTGTCGCTAGTCGGGCCGCGGATGATTTCAACGGAAATGTTCGTGAAAAGGGGGGTGTGACATATGCGTATGGGCGGTATATAGGGACGGATGGGAAGACGCATGTTGGGATTGAGCAGCAAAGATTTGTAGTACCGCTGGAAAGCCGAAATCCGGAGGCCAAGAAGAGAAGATTGATTCCGTGGGCGGAGGGAGAGGAGAGGGAGCCAAAGAGTTGGATTTAATGTGTCTCTTTGCGGCGCACGCACGTGAAGCCAAATGTATAAATGTTTGAAGTAAACCTTGCGGCCTGCTCTGCTCCCGAATATCAATCAAATGACAAGTTTTTATTGTTTCATGGGTATGTTCCAGCAGCTGTGTCGCCCGAGTTCAACGAAACAACTATCCTATTCTCCCGACTTGGATAGGAGAGTGGAAAGCTCTCCATATCCTTTTACTCCATTAATATATCCTCATCTTTATAATCTAATCCTTCCAGCTCGATAGCTAGTGGAGAGCTTGCCAGCGTTTGTAGAAACTAGCAGGGGGTCACTAGAGCTAGAGAGCTCTGGTACGATTTATCCGCCAATTGTTAGAATTGGCCAATTAGCTGGTTCATTAATCAATAAACTAGGCAATTGGTCGATTCACTAGACTTTACTAGTAAACCGCCTCATTGACCAATAATACTTTGCTCGCCAATTTTTCAAAAAGTGATGCTATTCGGACTACATTTTAGCGACATTTTCTCTATAGATGATCCCTTTCTACTATTCTTGTCACGTGTATACGTGATTACGTAAGGCCTGGCGCTCCATTCCTTAGCGCCACGCTAGATAGCCTGCATATCAGGGCCCCATGAGGGCATCCCTAGAATATATCCCCATTTACTACCCTAATATGTAGTCTTCTTAATAGATTAGTAGCAATACTCTTAGTAATCTAGTTCCTCATTATTAGAAGTTATAAAGAACTAGGAGGCTTTAGAACCATTAGTTATAGTCTAGCGATATTAATAAAATCGATTAAAAAACACCTATAAAATACTTATAAAATGCGCTAAAAACGCCTAATCTACCCTAAAAAATCGCCTACCCTCCTAGTCTTAGGATCTACTTTCTCCTAACCTACCTATAATCTCTAATATACCTTCTACCCTATTTTATACTTCTACTATATATATTACAAGCTTTAAAGCTTTTCTTACGCTTATTTTAAGTCATTTTTTAAGTTTTTTTAGCCTTACTTTTATATAAAGTTATTTATATTAGTCTAGTACCCTTATTCTTTACCTAATTATATCTATCTTTAATGTTACTATATAATACTCTATTCTTAGAAACTACTACTACTCTTGCTACTTTTTATTATAATAGTATTACGTCTATTACTTTAGTTATTAATAACAAGTTAGCAAGAAAGTTCCTTAAACTTGAGCCCTTTTAGACTAAACTTCTCCTTTAATACTCTACTAAAAGGAGTCTTAATTTCCCTATTAAATAGACTAAGACTATTTATACCCTTAGGTTGATCCTTAAGTATTAGCTAAAGAAGTATAAGACTTACCTAGAGAGTTCTTTTACTATAAACGGCAGCCTAATAGATATTGCTATCTAGCGAAATATTAAAGAAACTTAAAGAGACTATGAAAACTCTTTACTTCTAGCATTACTTATATGCCTCCTTTCACGCCTAGTATAGCGAGTATCTTAGCCTTGATTTATTCTCTTATCTAATCCTTCTATTGCTAGTAATATGCCATCTAATAAGCTTATGATAGTAGTACCTCTTAAAGGCTTAGAGTCTTTCCTTACTTGATTATTAATTAGTAAAGAGTAAGGTTAAAATGTATTAAAGATTTGCGCTAATAATATTAGTTACTTCTACCTAAATTAGCCTCTAACTTATAGTCTTAAGGACTTTATTATTAAGGATAGCAAGAGCTACTATAGTAATGTCTTTTTATTCTATAATTGTATTAATAACCTTACTATTATATATAACTAGGACAAGGTCTCTAAATGTATTAACAGCTTCTTATTAGGAGATACTTATGATTGGTAGGATAACATTCTTAATAATATCTAGCAAATTGGCTGCCTCTAAGCTTGTATTTAAGATAGCTTCCTAAATTACTTTAAAAAGCGATTTAAGCTAATATCTTTTTTAGCAATAGATTATTTAATGACTACTTACTATACTATTAAGGATTATTAGAATAAGAAGAGTATAGCTTCTTATATTACTTCTATTTAGAATGCTTACTAAGCATATAGGTTCTATGATAACTTCTATTTAGTCTATTAGTCTTAGAAGTATATCTATCCTAATCTTAGATACGATATCCTAGAGCCTTTATTAGAGATAATGATGCCTATATTTATAGATCTCTATTAAGTATATTAATATAACTAGTTTAAGCTTTTCCCTATGCTAGCTATATGCTAGGAATGAGTTATTGCATTAGCAATTATATATACATTTCTAGATTCTTAAGGGCGCCAAGCTTATAACTCTCCTAGTCGTTAAAGCTTCGCTCTTAGAGGCAGCTATTATAGTAGCTATAATAGAAGCTATTAGAACAATTAGCCTCCTTTCTAGCCTTAGAATTAGGGATATTGATTAAATACGCCCTTAGTAGGCAATCTAATGTTTTAGCAATATAATTAATAAGGCCTTCTATAATCGTATTAATAGTATTAACCTTGCGGTCCTCCTACATTAGGCCTAGCTTTAGTATCTTGGCGCTAGCGACCTTAGCTAGTGCTAATAGTACCTCTACTACTAGTAGCTAACTAGGCTTATACTAAAGATAGATAGTATAATACTAATAGCTATAATATATCTAGTTACTATACTAAGACCTAGTCTTATGATCTAGAAGAGGATTATAGCGCTGACGTATTATATAGACATAACTCTTAGCTACATTTTGAGCCTTATTATCCTATATTTAAGATACCCTCTTAGTCACCCTTCTAAGTACCTACTTAATCACCTTCTACTAGACTACTATTAGATATCTCTCTTTTTGCTAGCTAAGGCTTATCGTCTTATACTTAAGTCCTATAATCTAAGGGTAGCTCCTTTATAGGGTTAATAGTAGTTGCTAGTTTTACTAAGGCTAGAATTAAGCCTAAGGTCTAGTATATTTATATAATTTGTAATAGTTCTTTCTCTTCCTAAAGTAAGCTTTTTAAGCATATTTTAAAGGCTAGAGCTAAGCATAAGACCTAATAGAAGTTGCTAGATTGATTATAGAAACTACTTAAGGCTTAAGATTTAAAAGAGGTTATTTCTTCTATCCTCCCTCTTAATTTAGGAATAGGCCTTAGATATTAAGGATATACCTACCTTATAGTCTACCTTCGTCTTATAAAGAATAGTCTTACTAATACTACATACTAGGATACTAGCTATAATACTTTACTTATTAATCGCAAATAGCTGTAAAAGATATTACCTAATACCGAAATTTATATGATAGCTTTATTGCTTATAGTTAAAGGCATTAAAGGCAATTCTTATAGTACTAATAAGTATATTATCTTAACTTTATAAATCCTTAGATATAACTCTAAGATAACTTTACTACTTGAGGCCTAGGTCACTTATAAATTCTATGTTATTAAGAAGCTTCTAGCTAATATACTTATTAGTACTAATATTATAGTCCCCTAGTAGGTCAAGCTTGATCTTAAGGTATTATACCTTCACTTTAGGTCTATTTAGCTAGCGATTAAGGTCCTTATCATTATTATTCCCTACTAAAGAACCTCGTAGTAGGCTTATCTTATCTATATGCTTAAATTGATAGTAATTCCTTTATGCTTAATAATATATATTCTAATTACTACTCTTTTATAAGTTAATAGAGATTTCTTCTTTTAGCTAGAGTAGATAGATTATGTCTCTTTATTCTTTTATATAGTTAATAGTAGTACTTAATATATTATTATTAAGAATGAGACTAATGTTAGAATTATGATAAAGAGGAACTAGCGCTTAGGATATATCTTTAAGATTAATAATAAGTATGCTATATTAGTAGCTGCCTTTATAGTAATGCCTAATTGTAATATGTAGAACTAATTACTATTAGAAGACTTGATGCTTATTATTATAGATAAGACTACTATATAATTAGCTCTATTAGCTAAGTATACGCCGTGCTCACGCACTTGAGGATAGTTTAAGTGCGCTTTAATAGTTGTTAGAATAGCTCTAATTAGTTAATCTGCTTTGAACTATACTACTTTAAGCTCTTTTATAGAGTTAAATACACTTTTAGTAGCCTAAAGCGCACTTTAAGTTTTATTCCTTCTTTAAAACTTGCTTATTCAGCTTCCTTTTTTAGATATCACGTCTTAATTTAATGTTTCCTAGGCTATAACTACTATTCTGATCACTTCTATAGAAGTTATAATAGATAATAGTATTAAGATCTTTAGTAAAGAAAACTTAGATAACGTTTAAGTAATTATTAATATTATTTCTTAATACTATGATGTTTTTATAGATATAGGGACTTTTATTGACATTCCTCCTAAAGAGTATATAAAGGTCCTACTTTACTTTAATTAGGAGTAGTGCCTTCTAGCTAAGAGAGTAAAGGTCTATCCTATAGGAAATATAGCTAAGGACTTAATTAATAAGACCTTTAACGAGCTTTATAATAAAGGTAGAATATTATAGTCTAATATCTAAACTCTATTCTCCTTCCCTGTTTTTATTATCTTTAAGATAGGGCCTAATAGTGATTATATTAGTAGGGTCGTCATTGACTTATATAGTTTTAATTAGATAATACTCCTTAATATCTACTCTATCCTTCTTTAATTAGATATCATTAGTATAGTCTATAGTACGAAGTTTATTATTATCTTAGATTGCGCTAGCTTCTTTTACTAGTAGCAAGTTATACTAGAAGATTATCATAAGCTTATAGTCGTTACTTATAAAGGATAGGAGCATTTTAATATTACTATAATAGGTTTTAAGAACTTTATAGCTTACGTTTAATAATAGATTAATCAAGTACTTCAGCTATATTAAGCTTTCTTATATACCTATATCAATAATGTAGTCATTTTCTTTATAACAATTAAGGAGCATATAAAGTACCTAAAGTAGGTCTTAGCTATCTTCTATAAAATGCACATATTAGTTAAGCCCTTAAAGGTATTTATTAGCTACCCTTTAGTACGACTTTTAGGTTAATATATTAATAGTTTAAGCCTTATTACAACGGCTAACAAATTAGAAGCTATTACTAGTCTCAACTTCCTAGTAACCTTCTAAGCCTTTAAGTACTACCTAGGTCTTACTAGCTAGCTTTATTAATATGTGTCATTTTATATAATACTAGTAGAGCTACTTTAGAAGCTAAAGATAGATCTACTTTATAATATACTATTAAAGGAAGGAACTTGAAAATGCTACTTAAGCTTAAAGAAGATTATTAACCCTACTAAAGTAGAGCTAGTCTCCTTTCATAAGCTTTAGGAAGCATTATTAACCCTGACATACCTCTCTTATTATAATCCCGCCTAAACTCTTTATATTAATATTGATTCCTTAAAAGAATTTAGTATAAGAGTAATAGTTTATCATATAAAGGAAGGAATTAGACTTCTAACTAGTAAATATCTCTAGAAAGCTAATATCTAGCTAATTCTTTTTCTTAGTCGTCTACTTTTAATAGCTAAAGAGAAGTACTAGCTAATTAAGTTAGAAATAGTAAGCATTTGCTAGTTAATTCAGAAGATTTACTATATGGTTAAATTATCATATAGTATGACTTAAGTCTTTACTAATCATAGTACTATTATAGCAATTGTAAAGTAGAAGTCTATAGAAATAATAAGTATAGACCGTTCTAATTTGCTATTAGTTCAAGCTAGTAACTACCTCTAGTCCTTTAATCTTGAAATTACCTATAAGCCTAGCATTAATCACGTTATTCTAGATGCTCTTTCTAGACTCTTAGTAGCTTGATTAGGGAAGCCTATGATGACTATAGAGCTAGATTTTGATTATCTAAGTAGCTATAACTTTACTACTATGCTTTGCGATCTAAGTAAAGACTTTAAGTAATATATTATTAATAGATATTCTATTAATAACACGTGAAATAAGGTCTGCTATTAGCTTTAAAATAATGACGCTCTAGATAATAATAAAGTAGAGCTGAAGTTTAAGCTTAATAATAGCCTTATCTAGTATATTAGTAATCATTCCCGCCTTTATATCCTAGAGAGCATAGTTACTAATATCCTTTATATAAAGCATACCTTTAAATTACATTATAGTTTTACTTATACTTATAATTAAGCTAGAACTTCCTAGTATATTAATAAGCTTCCTTACTATATTTAGAAGTTTATTAGCATATGCCCTAATTGTAAGATTATAGGGATAAGACGCTATTCCTTATATAGAAGCCTCTAGCTAATCTCATTACTACTAGTACCATTCTATACGATTACTATTAACTTCATTCTTGCGCTTCCTACTTTATATAAAGGATTTGACATAGTAATAAGTACTACCTATAAGTTCTCTAAGTATATTACTTTAATCTCTAGTATAAAGATCTAATTAGTATAGTAATAGGCAGATATACTAATTAAGTACCTTTAGATTATAGACTAGAGTATACTAAAGATTATTATCTTAGACTATAATCTTAAGTTTCTCTTTATACTTTAGACCTAGCTTTTTACTTAATTAGGCGTCTAGCTATTCTATAGTATAGCTTACTACCCCTAGATAGATAGAGCTAGTAAGAGAACTAATTAGTAGATTAAGCTAGTAATATAATACTTTTTTGCTACCTTAGAAGATATCTAGTAATAGCCTAAGATACTTTCCTATATCTAAGCTAAGTTTAATAACTCTATTAGTCTAATAGGAAAGACCCTAAATGAGATCGTCTATAGCTTTACGCTTAACTTTATACTTAATCTAGCAAATGAGGCTCTTGAGATCGACCTCTCTCAAGCTTATATCAAGGTCTAAGACGCACTTAACCTTATTAGGCTTTAAGACAAAGCTGCTTATGACTAGCGCTATATAGCTATTTTCCTTAAAGTAGGTAATTAGGTACTACTTCGCCTCTATAAAGGATATAACCTACCTATAATTAAGAATAAGAAGCTTAGCTAGTAATATACTAGACCTTTTCAAGTTATTAAATGAATTAGACGACTTGTATATTGCCTAGACCTCCCTTAGTATTACTAGATCTATAACGTCTTCTTAATCGCTTATCTAGAACCTACTTTACTACTAGATACTAATCCTTACAAGCGCCCTTTCTTATAAGAGCCTCTTATAATTAGCATTTCTAAGGACTTCTAGAGTATTAAAAAGCTTCTTAATAAGTGTATTAGTAAGAGAGGTAAAGGTATTATAATATAGTACCTAGTAAGATAGGACGGGTATAGGCTAAAATAAGACATATAGATTAATATCAAGTTGCTAGAGTGCAATAAGCTAATTTAAGATTATAAGGTAGTATAATAAATTTTTTTTTTTCAAGTAGTATTATATAACTTTTATAGTATTCTACTTTAGCATAGTAAGACTTATATTGCTATAGTAATAGTAGGTATAAAGGATATACTTTCCTTACTTTCTTTTATTTATACTAGCTTACTTTTAAGTAGCTATAAGGTTAATAAGGACGCTAATGTCTTTTTCGAACCCCTAGATTCTATCACGTGTATACGTGATTATGTAAGGCCTAGCGCTCCATTCCTTAGCGCCACGCTAGATAGCCTGCATATTAGGGCCCTATGAGGGTATTCCTAGAATGTATCCCTATTTACTACCCCAATATGTAGTCTTCCTGATAATTCTATTAGATCGCGCATTTCTCGCTCTAGCTCTACTACCTCTTTAGGGTAGCTTAAGGAACATACTTAAGATAAAATTATCTGATTATCTAGGCTATATTCCAAGTTCTTAGGCCTTTCTCTTATTAGGCCTAATATATGCTCCTATCTAGAATTAGGTACTCTTTAATTTACCTTTACTATTACTACCCTTTTTACTTCTATAACTCTCTCTCTCTCTCT
>QGMI01000855.1:0-17182 GCA_007821535.1 Lachnellula occidentalis | reverse complement strand
CCCCTACGGTGCGGTGGTAGGCGGCCTCAGGCCAACGGGTAGTGGGGTTGCCCCATTTGCCCTTGCGCAGACAGGGGTTCTCCTTTGCGGGCCCACCGCAAGCGAGCCCCTGATGTCTTGGCTGAGATTGCGAGTAGAAACCCATTGCTTCGGTCATATACATATGACATTGCTTGATGGTTCATCTTGTTGTGAATAGGTTCTTTGACAAGATGCTGAAGATTAAATTCACGGTACCCAATCTCCCCGTGGATTTAGACCTATTTAGGGCAAGTGGCAAGCTCCGCGTCGAGTCTAAAGCAAATCAACATCACCGACTTCACGGCACTCCAAACAATCTCTTTTTCACCGATTGCAACTTATTCTATTGGCCACATGCAGCAAAGTCAATTCCAAAAGCCTGATATCCCGCTGGTAAGTAGATTCAGCATTCAACCCCAATGGTCCCCCTCAAGCCTCTGGACCCCGCTAACCCCACAGACTTAAAACTTCAGACTTGCCTGCGATACTTCACTCCCATTCAACATGGCAAGCGGAAAAGGCTTCGAGGATCTCTCAAATGAGCTGTTTGAGAGTATCATCGAGCATATCCAGGAACCACGAGAACTAAGCGTTCTCTGCCTTGTATCACGGTCTTTTTATCACCGAGTGGTACCAAAGCTTTACCAGTCATGGTCCTATCATGGGTTGGAGCAGCCGACGGGCTCTATACGCTCTTTCTTGCAGACAATAATGGTCCGTCCCGATCTTGCTTCTCATGTTAGGACGTTGGATATTCGGGAGTGGGGAAAATGCCCTCGTGAGTACTACCTGAAGAGCCGTTGTCCTTTTAAATGGGGCTATGAGTAGTCGTCTAGCTTTTTGAGAAGATGACTTTTGATTATGACACCTCACCTATAAGCTTGAAAGCTGTGGTTTTTACTTACAGCAGATAGACCTAGAAGATAACATTGATTCTGGCAATGGCTGGATGGGTCCTGCTTTTCGGCGGGTAAATCCCGAGTCACGACAACGGCTGCTAGAACTTGAAGCATCAGGCGACGAAGAAGATGATGATTACGAGGACTCGGGGGATGAAGACGATGCGTCTATCGACTATTCGAGCGATGATCCCGAATCGGAAATTGATGAGGGTTCGGATCACAATCTGGGCCCTCTTGATGAAGGAGAAATAAAAGATATTCTCCGGAATGCTGCTCATGATCTGCTTCTAAAAGATTCCGAGTCACTTGTCAATTGCTATGAGGTTATGCATGCAACAGACGATGATGAGCTCCTTATTCGTCTTATCTCACTCCTGCCGAATCTACGAACTATGTTTATCGTCATGCCGGATAATGAAGAGTGGTATAAGGACTGGATCGATGACAGAACTCCCGATGATACTTTGACTCCCCTCTCGAAATTGGTGGAACTTGCATCGGAAGACAAAGAGTCTACCGTCCTGAAGAATCTGGAAACAGTATATATCAGTAGCGCACTGCGTAAGTAGATGCGCACACCCTTGTTTGATGTTTGTTAGAGGACTAATAATTCATGCTAGACATCGGACCTAAAGGACATCAACTGTATGAACTCCAACTAGGCTACATTGTCCCATTCTTCAGACTGGAAAAACTCCAATCCCTATACACCCTCACGCCACACACCAACAACCATGGAGGCTGGGCACCCATCGATTGGAAACCCTACAACGGAACATCCAACATCACAACCCTGGTATTCGACGAAGCCAATCTCACCCCAGAAGATGCCATCCACGCCATCAGCGCCCCCAAAGCGCTCAAGAGCTTCCGGTGGAGCGACATATTCATATGCTTCAGCCCCGGCACCTGCACCTCGCCATTCCACAGCACCATCGGCAACGCGCTGCGCGACAAGCACGCAGATACCTTGGAAGACCTGCATGTGGATATCATCCACAAATACTGCGCCGATGCACACCATCTGGGGAATCCATACGGAACGACCCAGGGCCTGCGAGCTATGTACGCGACCTATATGAACCCCACCATCGACCTCGACGCCCTTTCTAGACCCCCGCAGGATTCCATCCTCATCGGATCGTTGCGGGCCTTTCAACGTCTGAAGACCCTCTCTATCGACGCGACTGCTCTCTGTGGCCACCAGGAGTGGAGCGCAGCACCTATCCGGATGATCGAAGCCCTGCCCGCATCCCTCCAATCCCTCAGTCTCCGAGTCCGTGTCCAACGACTAGAAAACGAGCAAGGAAAAGGGGAACTGGTATTGGATAACACGCTCTGGGTCGATCATTTCCTCGACCTGGTTCAAAGGTCAAGAGCCATGCTGCCGAGGCTGAGGAAGATCAGTGTTTTGGTTATGCATCGTCTCTGGCCGGGATCCAGGAACTATGAACTGCCGAGCGTGGATGCCGAATGGGTGCCGCTGTTTGAGGATGTTAGGCAGGAGTGTGTTAAATTTGGACTGGAATTCTCTTTGGAAGCGTCGCAAAAGATGTGTACTACCATACCTTACTTCCAGGAACAGAGTAGCGTTCGTGAGCCTGGAAGAATTAAAGATATTTAGAGAAAGCCTTGGGATTAGCAAAGGACGATATCAGGCGTATTTACTAAAATATATGTGCTCTTCGTGTTGGTATCACAGGTATCAAGTTAGGTCACTTGTACTAGCTAGTAGCTCATGTTCGGATTGATGTTGCTTAGCATTAATAGTACTGAGTGAGCTTCTGCACTGCTTACTTAGCTATGCGCCAAGTTACATGACTGCGAAGTCATCTCTATTATCCCAACATTTCTTATTAGGTAACGGAATTAACCAAAGCGCCGATAACAAATTTCTCCATCTGAAAGAATATCGCAAACGTATCAAGACCTGACAAAATCCAACAAATCCTGATTCAACTCATCCATGAAAATATTCGGCAACGCATGCGGTCCACCCTGATACACCTTCAACTTCCCATCCGGTAGCAAATTCACCGTCTTGTATGCACTGACCGCAATAGGCACAACCTGGTCATCACTCCCATGCACAACCAACGTCGGGATATTCATCTTCTTCAAGTCCTCCGTGAAATCAGTTTCCGAGAAAGCCTTGACACACTCATAAGCCCCGACAAAGCCAGCCTGCATGCCCATCTGCCACCAGCTATTAATCAGCCCCTGACTAACCGTCGCATTGGGACGATTGAAGCCGAAGAAGGGACCTGTAGGGACGTCGGTGAAGAACTGGGCGCGGTTCTTGGTCATCGAATCGCGGAAGCCGTCGAAGACAGACATGGGCACGCCGACGGGGTTGCTCTCTGATTGCAGCATGAGCGGGACCACAGAGCTGACAAGCACGGCTTTGGACACACGGCTTGTGCCATGGCGCCCAAGGAAGCGTGCTACTTCTCCGCCGCCGGTGCTGTGGCCGACCATGGTGGCGTTCTTGAGGTCCAGGTGCTCAAACAGCACCAGCAGATCGTCGGCGTACGTGTCCATGTCGTTGCCGGCCCAAGGCTGGCTGGAGCGGCCGTGGCCGCGACGGTCGTGCGCGATGACTCGGTAGCCTTCGTTGGACAGAAAGAACATCTGGTTCTCCCAGTTGTCGCTGTTGAGCGGCCAGCCGTGAGAGAAGACGATTGGTTCGCCGCATGGGTTGCCCCAGTCTTTGTAGTAGATCTGGGTGTTGTCCGGGGTGGTGATGTAGGAGCCAATGTTGTTGAATTGTGGCGTGGAGATTGGAGGTACAAAAGGAGTGGAATTGAAGAGGCTGGGGACGGTGAGAGACATGATGGCTAAGTTCTGTAGGAACGAGCGAAATACAGATGATGCTATTCGAGGTTTTGGTGAATTTGAGGTGGAAAAGATGGGGAAAATCCGATAAAAATCGAATTCGATAGAGGCAGTTGCACTTGTAATAGAGACAATTATCGAGTAGCGTACGAAGAAACGGGAGCGTAATGAGTGTAGTGCAGGAAGCGCAAGGGGTCAGGACCTATCGCAGGTATAGCAGTACAGTGGTTTTGGGCAAAGACAAGAAGCTCAATTCATACCTACCCAGCTAGAAGTGAGGCCCTACATATAGGACCCCAGAACAGGCTAAACCTTTGTCACGAGGTGTCTGGATTAGTGAGCACCAGCTCGCAATTGAATGGCTGTGTGTGTGTTGAAAGAGACCAATTGAATGGGTGTGTGTTGGTGATTACTATACGCTACAAAGGACAACGGACAAGGAAAATTCAGCCATGCTTTTCCCACCTGATCACAGTCTGCTAGAAACACTATTAGGACTTGGAGAAGCAGGCAGCGATTCAAATTGTACACTTGCAAACACCACGCCCCTCAAGATTCCCAAGCCTTCAAGTCGCCAATGCGGGTGAGATTCATGACAAACCCCACGGCATAAGCAATACAACTAGAATAGCAAATCCACCAATGAAGCGCGAAAGGATAATAACAGGTATACTCAACGTACTGACCAACATAAAGTAACTGCTTCCCTGTACCAGAGTCTGGAGCAAGCCACTGCAATGCAGCGTGAGATTAGGATTCCGGACCTAACTGCACTTACAGTAAGACCTACTAATATTCAAAGTTCTCGCCCATCTGGGAAGGATTCAGCCAATATTCTCGTAGGCGCAACCTGTGCATTCATTGTATCGCATGTTCCACTCGGAACTTGAAAATTGAAACTTCGCCTACCTAAGGTAGGTACCAAAGCACAGCATTAAATGAGCATGGAGAAGCTCCTCTTTTCCCGCCGAAGAGCTATAGGGAAAGTGCAAAAACAACCTCATCAAAACGAAGAGCCGATTCCTAGAATCAATATATGTATACCATTCATTCATCCATCACCTTAGTACCTTACCTTCAAGTATGTAAACATATCCCTCACTACATCCACAATTGCACAGCTGCTCTGGTCCCAAAACCAAGCGCCATCTCGTCTACCAGACACTCTCTATCATATCATCACTCTCTAGTCAAAACTCCGCGTCCAGATGCGCATGCTGGAGTAGAAAAACGACACTACTATTGGCGCGCCATGGACCAGAATTGATAGAATAGATGCGTGATGATATTATCTCTGCGTATCCCCGCGCTCATCTCACGCTTTCCGTTATGCGATGAGCGCGGGCATTGTTGATTGATGAGGAGGTGCGGTGTATTATGCTGAAGTGTAAGGGGGCCTCTATCGGGCGACGCAGTATTAAGACGCCTCTACCATCAGCCCCATTGTGGCTGAGAACCCGCATAGGCGTGACGAGACGATGCATACTGGTACTGCAGTCAGCATTTCGGATGCGGCATGTGCTGAGTGTGTTACACAGAGAGAGAAGATGGGATGCACTACCGTAGTGAACGTCGAGATAAGGTAGGAGGATGCAGCTAGCGCTTGAGAAGGAAGCCGAGTCAGGTGATTACAAGCCTTTATATTACTCCGTACGTAAGTCTACAGGCTAGTAGGCCTCACTAAATCTTCTTGTTCAGGAGTGGGCTGGGTTACCGTATCGCGGGGTAATATACCCCTTTTCTACCCCGCCAAGTCGGATTCTTTCATGTCATTTTATTTTCACCATGTGCAGATTCATCGGAGTACCCAGTCTCTTGAGATTCACCCGAGAGAAATCTCCTGATATAATTCAAGAACTTTGATTTCTGCGGGACACATACAAAACATTTTCACGCAGTCAAATCCATACGAATAATTTCCATTTATTAATGAGGCTGTTGATTACTTTTCCTACATCCTTTTGCTAGTCTATCATGCATTTACCATCACCTTCTTGACCTGCTCTTCCGGGTGAGCAACTCCATGACTCTCCTTGCCCGAATTACCATTGGTCGCCTTACCATTGACTTTTCCGTTGACACCATTGGTTTTGCCATTAACGCCATTTCCATTGGCACTGTGCCCGTTGCTACCAATCAGACCATTGCCATTCACATTCCCAGCCTTTCCAGCAGCCTTCTCAACCAAGTTTTCCTCCTCCGACTTGGCGTTTTCAGTGTATCCAGTGTCAGAAGCATCGACGTAGGCGTCGAGACCTTCTCCGTGTCGTGGGTACTGCTTCATGATCTCCTTGTGTCGGCGCAGAGCCTCGTTCATCTCGTCGCCTGAGACATCATTGAGGAATACACAGGAACCAATTGGGCTTGGTACAGCAGCGCGCAGAAGACCGTCTCTAGTCTTCAGAATGGCGGCTGTGGCCTTGGCGAGGATGACTTCGTCAAACTGCTCGTGGTCCATGGATAGCCCGGCTCGGGAGAAGAGCTTGAGGATCCGGTGGTGCTCTTCGTCTGAGATGAGCTTGCGTTGGTTGGCTAGTGTGGCCGAGTAGGCCATGTCGATGGAGATGGCGTGGCCGTGACGGAGAGGTGTCTCTGGCACCAACTCGTGGATGGGCGACCAGGTGTGTCCGTATGCGATCACGCGGTCGAGACCAATCTCGTGGAGGTTGGGCGTCTCGAGCTTGAGCATCTCGTGGATGCCTTCGCGGTTGATTCGGTCTGCTGCGTCGACCAACTCCTTGGACGATCCATCGCCGCGTCCAAAGGACTTTTCGATGAGCTGCTCGCAATATTTGTCGAGGAGGTTGAAAGTATCCAGGTGAGCGCAGGATGAAATCTTGATCAACTCTGCGAAACCGTTCCGGATTTGAGCCTTGGGGAGGGTTCGCAGGAATGTGAAGTCAAGGAATGTGTGGATCGGGGCATGGTAAGCACCTAGTCGGTTCTTGGTCTCGCCGTAGTTGACAGCCACTTTGATTGAGACTGAAGCATCGATCAATCCAATGACCGTGGTGGGGATTCTTATGAAGTTGGTGTTTCGTCGGTATGCAGCACATGCAAAACTATCAAGTTATTTAGTAATTGAAAATTACATGGTTTGAATGAGGAGATCCTACCCTGCAACATCAGTTACAAGTCCACCGCCAACGACTAGAACAGGCTCCTGGAATACAAATTAGCCGCGTCTCAAGTATGGAGAGAACCGTAGGCCAGAGTACAAACTTTGCGATAGATCCCAAATGCATTCATCGAGTCGACAATACTCAAAAGCGTCGGCATGGTCTTTGCCTTCTCGCCAATCTTGGTAGTATGAACCTTGAGCTCGATTCCATGATGCTCGAAATAAGCTTCCATCTTCGGGCCATAGAGATTATGAATGTTGAGATCAGTTACTGCGAGACATCTACCCCATTTCTTGTAACAATCTGCAAGATTGTTATTCTGGAGGTCAAAGATGCCATCAATGAAGGTGAAATCATATTCAATCTTCTCGTAACCCTCGACATGGAAACCCACATGGCCTGACGAGGCCTGGGTCTCTGAGACGGTAGCTTTGAGATCAGACATTGTGGATTGGAGTCAAGAAGATGAGATATGCGTAACAGTTCACGTGCCGCTGGAGAGAATGGAACGTGATGATTGTCTCAAAAGAGGATGGTGATGGAGGAGTACAAGGGGGGAAATCAGGGGTTTTAACCAGACCTGGGTTCCTGCTAGGGAGAAACACTTACCAATGAAAACGGAGGGATCAAGCACGCCATTAGCATAGTTACTAGACACGAACGCAAATTGGATGTTGTCAATGAGGTTACCATGAACGATTTCCGGTCTGGCCTTTGAGGTGGTGAATAACGATGAATCATGATGTGTAAAGTGAAACAAGAGTGTTGTTTTCAGTTGTAGACAGTTACACTACATTGTTTGCTGTCGTTTTCTAGCGCCGCGGCTACACTACAGGACGGTAGCTGAGAAACACATCCTAGTTGTATTAAATAATGAGCCGTGAACTAAACGTAGCCTATGAGCCACGGGACGGTAGTCCAGGAAGAAAAGGGGAAGGAAGTGTTTATTATGTCTAGTTTGAATTCGATTTCTGTAGTTTAAACGTCCACTCATTACATCATCTATCCCTAGGATTCTCGATTCAGACTAGTTCCCTTCTCTTCAGGATTGGCTTTCCCACCACTGTTACCTCGGTGTTATGGTTCCATAACATAAAGTATAGCGTTACACAGTTGACCGGCCAGACCATGACAACAAAGCTAAGCCATGCATGAACTTTATAGAGCCAAGTCACGAACTTCATACCGTACCGCGCTAGATGACCTACGTTTCGAATGGATCTCTGCTGGTGCATCTCACAAGGTTTTTCCATCGCAGGTCCGCCAAAGTTACGGGCTCTACCTCCGTAGATTGGAGCCTCTAGTGCAGGGCGGACTCTGATGAGGCGACCAATAGATGGCAAGAAGACTGCCGCAACGGCAGCGCCCCGCAACGTGGTATTAGATCATGTGCAATGTTCATCCCGCCATGCAGATGGCAGGGGGTGCAAGTCTTAGATCTCAGCCACTAGATCAGATCAGATCTCTACTAGTGTACGGAGTAACCCCCGCCTCGGCTGCTAAGGCGGCGTCGTGTAGAACCGAATACGACGTCTAGATGTCCACGTCTCATGCATATTGAGGGTGGAAAAATATGTCAGGGTGTTCTCGGAAGGCTAGAGATCAGTAGTAGCTTTTCATTGGCATCTGAGAAGGCGTCCTGCTCTCGGAATAGGACGGATTGGGTTTTGATTCTATGTGGTCTCTACCAGATCACGAGAGTGCATATCCATGGAAATTGATTTACTACAAGCAATTTAACAAAGTCGAATTTGATCAACTTTGAGATCTTTAACTATTCTTCTGACTTTCCTAAACACCAAGTGATTTCCACACCATCCTGAAGTTTGATATGTTAACACACGTTGCGAATCGGAATTCAGAAGATGAATAGAAGTAGTACTTACAGGAACTCCAGAAGGCTCAAAGCTATTCACCAACTCACTCTTGTAGACAAGATCCGGGTCACCTTTCGCCTCGGCACTCAATTCTTCCACCGATCCATATTGCGCCGCAGACCGGAGTCCAAAGCTCTCTGTATCCTTTGGTCTCTCCAGGGTCTCGGTCAACGCCTTTCGCTTTTCCTGGACACTGCTCCGGACGTATTTCAAATACGGTGGATTGCCCGGCGCGATCACGTTGTCCGCAGCCAGCACAGTGTCTTTACTGATCATACCCAAGGCTTCGCAAAGTTTGAGATCGGTGGTGTACGCTGGCTTATAGTGATCCAGGAACATCATCTCAATGTTCTTGACCTGTCCATTATCATACAGACGCTGGATGCTCTCGTTGCTAGACCCCACAATCACTTCCACGAACTCGCCTAGCCCGGCAAACTCGACCAGTGCCTTGATGTTGGCTGCAAAGCTGGGACTCCTCTCCAGCGAAAAGTACTTCTTGCCGCCAGCTGCCCGTGCTTCGCCTGCGAAGAGGATGGTGGAATATCCGCAGTAGCCTCCGAGTTCGAGCATGATACTGGGACGCCGTTTTCGAATGATTCCGGTAACGATGGAGCCCTTGTCTTCTCCGACGTTCATGAGATATTTCTGGGTTCGTGCGTATTCGTCAATGGCGGCAAGGATTTTCCTGGGAGAATTCTGAAGGTCTGTTTTCTTCGTGATGAAGTGAACGAGTTCCTCTTCTCGCCCATCGTCAAACTGGGACTGTGTTAGCAGGTTGTTCAGACTGCTCAGACTGCTGGTAAGTCAATGGACACTGGGAGGAATCATACAAACTTCTCCTCCTGCGGAGCATATGCTTTCCCTTGGTCGAACAACATTTCTGTGATGTTGTTGAGCTGTAGCTGTAGAACCTCACTGATGATTGTTATCTTCTCACCTTCCGTGGAAGCCTTGCGCTCTCTGACGTGAAGCAGTAGTGCGGAGCCGTTTGTACTGCACAAGGTGACAATAACGCCAGGTACAGTTCAGTACATGATACGTACGTGCCACCGGCGACACCTCCGCTTACTCGATTGGACAATGCACTTCTCTTTGTACAATGTACATCTACATCATGACTTGACGGCACGGCACGTCGTAGTTGGTAATGGCAGTGACAGCTCATATTCGTATGGTCTCGCGGGAGCCAAGGATTCCCATTCTAGAGCACAAGGTAATGGTGCATTGCATGGAAGACTACTCCGCACCGTCTCCCATTGGCTGTGCGTAGTATGCCGCTAGACATTACCCCGCCCCGTTCGATGATCTCAGCAAATATGCAGCCAGCCTTTGATACAAGATGACGTCATTGATTCAGGGCAGAACTCAGGTACCATCGAGTATTCCGTATTCCGTACCAATCATTCTCAGTCATGGCTGTACCCCTTTCTGCGCTGCCAGCAGTAGATGAATGTCACATTAGTATTGTTGTTTGTTGTTGCCATGGCCCGTTTCTCCAAAAGTCATCGGGTGTATTGATTGCGTCTGAGCGAGTTACCAAACTTCTTCAGCCCACCGTGTTGTCCCTTGATGGAAGACTTGGAATAGCCTCAAGTCAATTAGAAAAGATGCCACTTGCAGCAAAATCACCCACCCGGTTACACGTCCTGCAAAACCTCTCACTCATCACTGTATCCATCCTCGCAATCCCGCTCTCTACAATCGTACTCTTCAGCAGTCTCGTTATAGACTCATGCAGGCATATCTCTCTCGAAAAGTCATCAACACCCCGCGAGCCCCGGGACAAGCGCGAACCACAAGCACAAGCACAACCACCATCCCCAGCATGTCTCGCTCCAGCTCCAAAAACAATCCTGGTCACCGGCGTAGGCATGAGCAAAGGCCTCTTCATCGCTCGCGCTTTCCACGCAGCCGGCCATGTAGTCATCGGTGCTGATTTCGAACCCCATTCGCTCCCCGTCTGTGGCCGTTTCTCGAAAGCTCTCAAGCGTTTCTACCGCCTACCCTCTCCCGCTGAAGAAGGCCGAGGAGAAAAAGTCTATACCCAGAAATTGCTCGAGATCATAAACACCGAGCAAGTGGACCTGTGGATCAGCTGCTCGGGCGTCATGTCAGCAGTCGCAGACGGCGAGGCAGCAGAGGCCGTCGAACGGCATACCGCGTGCGTCGCGATTCAATTCGGGAGCCAGCTAACGCGAACCCTGCACGAAAAGCACTCCTTCATCGAGAACACCCGATTGCTGGGTCTGAACGTGCCGGAAACCTTCCTGGTCACTTCTGTCGAGGACGCGATGCAGGTCCTGGAATCCATGGCAAGGCTTGGGACGCAGAAAGCGCAGCGGAGGTATGTGTTGAAGAGCGTAGGCGTGGAGGATGCGGTGCGCGCCGACATGACGCTCCTCCCGCTTGCTTCACGCGCTGCGACGCGCGCGCATCTTGCGCGTGCACGCCCCTGTCCTGCGCGCCCGTTTGTGCTGCAGCTGTTTGTGCAGGGCCCGGAATACTGCACCCATGCTATCGTGGTCCGGGGCCGGGTCGTGGGGTTCACGGCCTGCAGGTCTGCGGAGCTGCTTATGCATTACGAGCCTTTGCTACCGGATGATTCTATTTTCAGAGCGCTGTTGGACTACACCGAGACGTATGTTGAGAGAATGGCCCTGGGGCTGGGCCAGGAACATGAATACATGACTGGGCACTTCTCCATTGATTTCTTGCTTGACGAAAACGAGCAGGCGGGAAAGGAGTTGCAGTTGAGGCTTTTTCCCATCGAGTGCAATCCCAGGGCTCACACGGCGGTGGTGAACTTTGGAAAAGACGGCCAGGACATGGTCAACGCGTATCTCAGTGCCCTTTCCCATTCCCACTCCCCAATCGCGAACGATGCCGTTTTTGTATCTTCCTCTACCACGCGACATTATTGGATTGGACACGATCTCATTACCCGCCTGCTCTTACCCATCTTCTCAGGAAAAGGTGATTGGGCGTATGTGTTCGCACGATGGAGAGAGTTTGCAGAGCATGTGGTCTATTGGAGAGATCCTATGTACGAGATGTGGGATCCGCTGCCGGCGTGGTGGATGTATAGCGTGTACTGGCCTTGTATGTTTCTGATTGCTATTGTGACGGGGAAGTGGTGGAGTAGATGTAATGTCAGCACTGGAAAGATCTTTAGATGTTAAGGTCCTACATCTATCTATCTCTACAGCACACTCAAATAACTACCTAGTAATTCACTCAAATATCATCTACGAAGTACTAGACTCCATCTCCCCTTCAATCCACCCCCAAATCTTCCCCACAAGTCCCTCATCCACTCCATCAAACTCTCTAAAAGCCTTCGATACTTCCCTAGTCCGATCAACACTAAACACAACCTCCGTCTTCCCACGTCCCCCCTTTTCTTCTGGCCCCCCATACGCTTGCTCCCACAACCACGCCAGCTTCTTCGCAGGATGTCCTTCCAAGCCCTCTAACCTCCGTAACCAAATCCTCGGCTCCACAGCCTCGAACTCCTCGTCCCTAGCCCGTGTAAGCCACGTCAATAAATCTCCCCAATTGCGCTGTGGTGTAGCATTGACTACATGCCAGACCCCGCACCCGCCATCTTCATTTTCATCCCTCTCACCCCCCCGCAACGCAATATCAACAACCGCCCCCGCCGCCACATCCAACGGCAGCCAATCCAGCATCTGCTCCAACCTCGGCAGACACCCCAGCGCCCCCACGCTACTAAGCAGCAACGGCCACGCCTCACTCATATTCCAGATCCCATGGCGTGTATCCCCTGTTAGCTGGCCTACGCGCACGATATTCACTCTTCCGCGCATGGCGGGGATACGGGATGCGGAGGCGCAGATGTGCTCTGCGACCCATTTGCTGCGGGAGTAGCCTAGGGTGTCTGCGTCGGAAGGGGAGCGGGAGAGGGATTCTGTGATGGGGGATGTAGAAGGGGACCGGAGGACGCTGGCTGTGCTGGAGCAGTAGGTGAAGGTGGCGGGGTGGGTGCAGGAGATGGTGAGGGATAGGAGGTTGTGGAGGCCGGAGATGTGTGAGGGGATGAAGGCGTGGACGGGGAGGGAGAAGTTGACTGCCCATGCGGCCTAGGTACTCGTATATCAGCAGAGTTCAGCACAGAAACAGAAACAGGAGATTTATAAATGCAAAGTAAGGAAAGTACTGACATGAACAAAACATCCAGCTTCTCGTCTGATAAGCTCCAATACCTCAGCTGACAACCCCAGATCCGCTCTACCGAGGACAACCGGTACGCATTTCAGTCTACTGGGTGCTGGAAGAGAAAGTTTTCGGGCTTGGAGATTAGCTGAGACTTTGAGAGTGGCTTCTTGCTCGTCTTTGGCGCGGACTAGGCATATGATTTGCGAAAAGACGGGGTTGTGCAGGAGGATGTCTAATATATGAGCCCCCAGACCGCCCGTGGCACCGGTGAGAACCTGGAGAGGGTATTGTTAGAATTTGTCTAGCTTCAGATGAAGAGCGACATCACTTACTGCTATGCTGGTCTCAGGTACAGCGTTCTGCTCAATTTTCTTAGCTGGCGGAGAATCGAAACGAGAGAACCGTTCGACAAGATCTTGCATTTCGCGGATTTCGGATCCCGGTTTCACTACCTCTGTTGGGTTGTTTCGAGCTTTTACTAGGTATTGAGATAGTCTGGATGAATGATCAGTTTTGATATATGACTTTCGGTTGGAACCTCACTCTTGAATGTTCCCACAGTCGTATACAACATTCCACGGCAATGCAGTTCCTATAGAAAGCTTCTGTTGTTTTCATGAGCTTACGCGCCTTACAAATCATATAGAGGTACATACTATTTGCAGTTTGGATCTGATTTGTGTAGCCTTTATTGAATCAACCCCGTGTTGAAAAAAGTCCTCGTCGTCTTTCATTTTGAACCCAATAACTTCATGGACAATGCTTGCCGTCATAGAATGGACTTCATTGTCTGGTATATTGGAAGCCAGAGGTGACGCGCTTGCCCCGTTATAAAGTGACTCGATATACGCAGCAAACATTTCTTCAGTTCGGCCTCGGAGTACAGTCCCCTTGCTGGATTTTTCTGGTTTCAGTTCGTCGGCGGTAATCCACGCTACCATGTTCCTGTCAATTCTGCTGTGGATTTCCACCTCGTAATTATGTCTCGAAACGATATTCCAGGCCTCTTCTTCTTTATTTCCGCAGAGGAATACAAGAGCTCCTGGATACTGCCTCTCGTTTCCGAAAATAACAACATCACGGATGAGGCTCGAACCTGAACAAATCGCATCCTCAAAAGGCGCAGGGTCAAACTTTTTCCCTGTAAGGAGGGTGATTTGACTATCACTCCTGTTGTGATATCGCCACGCATTCGTGATATGAGGATGCGGTTCAAAAACATCTCCCGTGGCATAACTCCCATCTGATCTATTGGTCTTGGCCATATGTGGCCACCCCTTCGTCACGACCAACTCTCTCAACCCCCCATTCTCTTCGCCCATTTTCTCAAAGCGCAGATTTAGGCACTCGGATGGAAGACGAAGAAACTGCCAATCTGTGTCGACAGCATAGTCTCGATGAGAGGAGAGGAGAAATCCACACTCTGCGCTTCCGAAGCGGGAGACTAGATTTACGCCTTGACTGACGAGATGGTCGCCAATGCTGGGTGATAGAGCTGCTCCTCCTACTCCCACTAGCTCCATATTTTGAAGTAAAGCCATGCCAGCAGGCTCTTCAGCGAGTGTTTGTAGAACATACGGGACGCTGGAAAAGTATTTGACTGGCGGTGTTGAAGCTTCCGTTTCCGCTCTTGAAGCGGCAGATAGAGATAGAATGATGTTTTTGGGAGTTATAGGTAGGGTTTCGCCGGGGAAAAGCCAGATCAAGGCATTGCTTGTCCATGCTCTGAAGCAATCTGCAATGCCTCCATGATAGAGAGGCGTTGTGGTGAAGGTAGCTGATTTTTGGCCATCCAGACGAGGAAGGACACCGAATGCAGCTCGATGACTTTGAGGTATTGGTTTTGGTATACCCGTCGAGGTCCCTGAACTGTGATGAATGTATGCAGTGTCGTTTTCGGATGGTTTGTATTGTGGGACAAAGTCTGGATTTGACTCTTTATTAGCGCGAATGATGTTTGTGATATCTTTCTCCACACTTTTCCAAGGAAGTAGTTGAGCAGTGAAAGGTGTATCCGGGAGAGATGCAGCAGTGGATGCGAGGTTATTGTGGGAGGTGTCATGAAATAGTATAGACGCATCACATGATTTGCACAAAGATGCTATAGCTGCAGGTTGACATTGAGGCCTATTCTCAGATTACGAATTAGTTTTCTCATTGTTTGATTAACAGATAGTGGTAGACAAACGCGATGAGTAGAACTGCAGTGCCAATTCTCATGAGAGCCAACCACGTGAAAAGTAGATCTATGGAGCTAGAACACAGGAGTGCTACACAGCTTGGCTTCCCAATGTTTGCAGGATTGATGTAAGGAGATAGTTCCTCGGCCACAGTTTTGGAACCCTTGCAGAGATCGACAAAAGCTATGAAATATCAATAGTCAAATTCAGTCTCGGGAATGGAAACCTACAGAAAACTTCGGAGCTCCACTTTCCTTCACTTGGCACTGGGGCTGGGAAGGCTACTGCTGGGAGTTTGGGATATAACTGCGCCTGCGAGTCGAGAAAGTCGGTGATTGTTTTGGCATTCGAAGATGCCAGATTCTTGGTGGCAGCTGCTTGTCCCAATGTACAAGTGAAGTAGGTGAGGGAAGAGTCTGCCATGCTAAAAAGACAATGAGAATTACTGTACCTCTTCATCAAATTCAGAGCATGAAGTGCAAGACCGAGTGCGAGATGAATCTCGTGACCAAACAAGTGGAGGGAGGTACGGGTAAGGTAGCTGAAAGTTCGGGTCGGGTAGACTAGACCGCAGACAGAAATTCTCTCAGAGCTGGTGTATGTCGACGTCACGACATAAACCATGTGCATGTAGTACATCCAACCACCGCGACTACACCAGAACTGTCTCGGAAGAAACTCCAAGCTAAGCTTTAATCAAGAGTTAATATAGACAATGCTAGATACACCACATTATCAATCACGTCACCCTGGTTTGTTGACCTTAGAAATGTAGGTGGAGATGTCTCCGTGGACAGTCTATCTTCACTTTCAAATTTCACCCTTCCACCAATCTTATACTTGTTCCTTTACCATATAGCAGACTTCAATGCTCATAGCTCCAATGACCTCTCCACCAGTTATTCCCAAACTTGCATGGGTCACTCTCATCACCAAAGCCTCATACCTCCCGGGTGCCGTTTTGCTCGCCTACAGCCTGCAGAAGCACAACTCAAGATATCCCTTGGTTATCCTAACCACTCCATCATTCCCAGCATCTCTGCTCCCCCAACTGCAAGAAGAATGCAGTCTGAGCAACTGCATCCACCTGCCCATCGACCCTCTCTCCCCACCACCTCACAACCTCCCCCCGTCCCTCATCGCAGCCAGGTTCGCCGATACGTGGACCAAGCTCCGGGTCTTCGAGTTGTACAAGTATGGCGGTGAGCGGCTGGTGTTCCTGGACGCCGATATGCTGGTGAGGCGGAATATGGACGAGCTGTTTGATTTGTCGGCGTCGTTGCCGCGTGATGCCATTGCGGCCAACCATGCGTGTGTCTGTAATCTGGACAAGGATTCTTGGGCTGCCGCTTCCTGGACACGAGAGAATTGCGCGTACACTGGGTTACGGCCTGGTGATGCTCCGACACCTGTACCAGCGTCAGGGGAGGGAAAGGAAACACATACGTTGCTGAATGGCGGGTTGTTTCTTTTCACGCCGTATGCTGAGCAGTGGGAAGCTATGTTGCGTTTCCTGGAAGAGGATATAAGAGTACAGGAGTACATGTTTCCGGATCAAGATTTCTTGGCCGATTTCTTCAGAGGGAGATGGAAGAGTGTCGGGTGGGAATACAATGCGCTCAAGACGATGCGGTATTGGCATCCGGGTTTCTGGGAGGACGGGGAAGTGCGAAACCTACATTACATTGTTGATAAACCGTGGAGTAAGAGGGTTGGTCCTGACGGTATAGCGGGATATCTCGGGAGGGATGGAGTTACGCATTGTTGGTGGTGGGATGAGTATGGAAGATGGGAAAGGGAGAGAGAGGAAATGGGGAAAGGGGGAGTTCTAGAGATGATGAGGAACGAGGTAGCGAAGCCTTTAGAAGGTGTAGATGTGACGGCTCGAGCAGCACTATGATACTTGAGGATGTAATACCTTTCTATTTTCACAATACATTGCTCGCAAAATAGTGAAAGCGTGAAAACGTCAAAATTGTCTCCAACCCTCCCCACTAATCACCATATCATTCCCCATCCCCTTAGACTTCTCATCCTGCACCCAAACCCCCCTCGCATCCTCCACC
>QGMI01000854.1:0-17183 GCA_007821535.1 Lachnellula occidentalis | reverse complement strand
TATTTCAGGTTTAGCAGCCCCTATTATAGTCGCAGCTAGCTACTATTTACCAGACACCATGTGAGTCAAGATCTATGAGTCAAAGCACTTTAGATCAAAGCACTTTGGCCCAAAATCACTTTGACCCAAAATGCTTTGACTCAAAAAGTGAACCAGACGGGGCCTAAGTATGACTCAGAGCTTTAAAGGTTTTCAGTCAAAATAAGAATCTAAGTAGGTATCTAGGGTACCTGCCCTGCCTCTTTTTTAAATGTCCCACGCACCTGGCACATTATAAATTGAAATTGAAGTTGGCCTGATCTGCATCCAAGATGGAGCCCATCAAGGCGTATAGAAGAGAATGGCATTCGAGCTCTTCCGAGGCTGAGGGTATCTTGACTATCGAGGAGTATAACGCCGGAAAGGATGTATACCGTGCTGCGGCGGGGAGCAACGATATTCCAGAGCCTTGGCCTTTTTCCTGGTCACGGCCTTCGGAAGAGGCTAAAGCCCTCTACGACGGACTTGGTATAGATTTTGACAACATCCTGGCAAAACATCACATCACGCCGCATGATATCAGGGTCCAAGCCCTTGTCCCAAGTGGCTCTGCCAGCAGAACGGATACGTTGCTTATCACAACCCGTGATGAGAACTTTCTGGAATGGAAGACAGCCGTTAGCGAGATCAAAGTCTTGCTTCAAAATAAGATCAAAGTCGAAATCCGCAATAGGGACCTCATGTACGACGATGTGTCGACAATGGTAAAGCCTGGCACCGAGGCCTACCAGTAAGTTGATTAATTAGCCCTAGCCCCTCTCCGTGGATGAAAAAAGTAGCCGAATAATGTCCCTAAGTTTTGGAACATTATTCAGCAAATTATTTCATCCACTTAGAGCCCCCTTCCCAATGCATGAAGAAACAACTGCTAACATCGACATCTATCATAGTGCTCTAAGCTTGATTAAGCCCTTTGTTGAAGAAGAGGTGAAGAAGTTATGCCCAGATGATTGGACCTCGGTAGCATATCATATGCGTGGACCGCGAAATCACCATCATGGTCGCAGAGCCACAGTTATCCTCACCGTCAAGCCGGGAGCTTCACATTTGTGGACTCCGATTGAGCAGAGGCTTCAGGTAAGTTTGTCAAAGGTCGAAGGAGGCTCTCAGTGGATAAAATAAGTGGCGGAATAATGCGCCAAAACTCTAGCACATTATTCGGCCACTTTTTTCATCCACGGAGAGGGGGGTTTCGATTTCTATATTTGTCCACTACTAATACTTTTTCAGGATTGCATTCGGTCCAGGAACACCACATTTCTAAATACTGAGATTTATACAGAAATTGTTCCTACATTCGTAGCCTTGGCGGCGGCTCCAGTAGATTCCATGGTCTATCGTGCTTTGGAAGCACCTTCTAATGGTGCCTCGATTGGCCCCCACAATGCTTTGGATAAGAAGAACGCTGGAAGTCTAGGGGCTTGGGTCAAATTCAAGCCTGCCGGAGGATTGCCGAGCAAACTAGCATTCTTGACCTGTTATCATGTCATTGCATCCGGTGCTACTGATAATGAACAGCGCGAGAAGAACGACTCCCAGGGGATTGGCCTTCGTGGGAGCAATGCCGACAAATTCGTACAAGTCGACTACCCTGCTCAATTCGATGCAGAAGCAACTAAAGGCCTGCTGAAGAAAGAAATCGCTTCTGGCGAAGACGAAAATGGTAGCCGTGCGAAGTGTTTAGAGACACTTAAGAGATATGAGGCTGCTGGAGGCATTGGTCATGTTGAATTTGCGTCTGGGCTTTGCAGGACTTTCGATGACCAGTATCTCAATTGGGCTTTGGTTATCAAAAACCCGAATACTCCTGGTGGCGGTAGGAACAAGGCTCCAGCAGGCTTTGGCGTACAACAACTACGGTATGGCAGGTTAACCTACGACACACCGGGCCCAGATGAATTTGTGACCAGAACCGCGGCGCTTAAGAGCGGAGACTGGGTAACAAAAATTGGGCGCAGCTCTTGTGTCACGACTGGAGAGGTCAATTCAATCAACCGAAAGATCAAGTGGCAATCTGGCGTGGAATCTCAGGAGGTTGAAGTGGGTGCTGGAGAAGGACAAAGGTATTTTGCTCTTGCTGGAGATTCCGGGGCGATTGTGCTGAATCTCCACAAAGAGTGGGTTGGAATTGTCATAGGCAGTGATCTGAGACAGGGGCAAGGCATCGTCACCCCAGTCAAAGCTCTCGAGGATGATATCAAGCTAGCCACTGGGGGAACTATCACTCTGGCCTGACTCCTGAGTGATCAGAACTAGGATACGGGTATGTTCTTGTATGCGACGCTTTCCTGAAAAGGGACCAAAAAGATAATCATACACTGCAAGAGCAGCAAAGAAAATGACTTTCTTGCACAAGTCAATATACCTTGGGTTTATATGGCAATATGAATTTTTAGGGGATGTGGCTGCACGAATAAGCCTACTGGATAACCCGAGCTGGAAGGATGTCAATCAATACAGCGACGGCCTAATAATAAGGAAGATATATATGATATTATCTAAGGAGATGCTAGACTCAAAAAAGAGGGAACGAGAGGGAGGTAGAATAGAGGGAAGGAGAAGGGACCCAAACAGTTGGTGCCTATTTGTAGCTCGTTTCCTTGCGCATCTGTGCTGCCCTCGGGAGGATACATGACCTGCGAGCTCACGGGTATTCTAGCTGGGGGAACTGTGGGTGTGTGGGAAACGTCTAGGGTACGAGAGACTCAGAGGAGAGACGTAACGCCAGCATTGTTTATAAGGACGTCGAGACGCTGTTGTTGAGCAGTGAAGGAGTGGACCGCGGGTCTGATAGTGGAGAGGTCGGACAGGTCAAGAGGCAGAAAGTCGAGGTGATTGTTGCTCTAGGATGATGATTTTCTGATAATCGACATGGCAGTTTGAGCTTTGGAAGTAGAGCGGCCTGCGATCCAAACAGAACAGTCGCATTGTGGGAATATAGAATGTTGCAGAGTTCGCCATTTGCTGTGCTATATAGTAATTCCGTAAGCTGACCACCACCATCACAATAGCCACCTCCTCTAAAAGACAAGTTCATTGTATATACCGTCTATCTCACCTCCGTGATATCTTTTTACACTCATTTCGCTCAACACTGGCAAACCGATTGGTCTATACAGCTAGAGTGGAATAAATTCAAACGTGACTTCCTACCCTAGCATTCTCCGCATACTCTAAAGCACCCCATCATCTGAGACGAATAGCCTTAAGCGAGTGCGTATAAAGGAATATCATTGAGGTGAGATGGTACGGTACACTTGAGGCGAAACTTTTGGGGTTGTAGCTTTATACGGAGCAGACATACTAGGGACAATTCATTCTCTTGACGCCTATCTGGTATAGATATGAGCGTGGTGAGATCACTCGGGATGCCTGTTACGAGCTGAGTGCTCGACAATCTTCCCTCCCGCCTTCTGAGATCGCTGAGGCATTTGCCCAGGCACGAGAGTCGGGAAAATGGTTTTCGGGGAGTCGACAGTTCACGCCTTGCGGGAGATGTTTACTAGTCCAGTCGGCAGGGGCTGGAGATATATGTTTGAAAATGCGATGCAGTAACTCAGTCACGAACAGCCGAGTCGCCTTCGCGGACAATTTCGCGAAATGGATTGATGTAGATTCATTGCAAGATCAATAAATCGAGATTCCTCGAACTGTGCAAATGAAGGTTGTATAAAACCAGTGACCAACATCATGCCGTTAGAACCCTCATCAATCTCAGCTGGGGATCCAGAAAGACCTGGAATTTCTTCGCCGGCAAGGAAGTTTTCTACGCATCGGAGCATATTGAAGAACACAGCGACTGATGCATACCTACTGCCAGGAAAAAGGGCATTTCCCCCAGGAGGTATTTTCCCTGATAATCTTGACACCACATCCCTCGCTCTGAAAATTCAGTGGCCGTTATCTAGTAAAGACGCCGTGAACGCCTTGGCCTGGGTGGCAGCGCATTGGATTTGGCTATGCGTATCGTCACATGCGCCGAGATGGGATTGCATGCGAGGATGATCACGGGACTTTGCTAAGCTTGCAGTGTGAGGATAGGACCTGGGAAGCTGGTTGGATGTACAAGTATTGGTCTCTTGGGACGATGAATGGAAACCGCGGGTGACTACAGCAATGGCGGTTGTAGCACTTTCGTCTCAAGATGTCGGTATAGACAGTCACAGTAAGGGTAGAGTAAGGGCTTACTCGAGCGGAACAATGATCGCGCGGGTCGGAAGTTATAAGCGCCGTATCACATGACTGATCTATAGATTAGATTCAGAAAGCTTGGTCCTTTCACCTCACGGACGACCTGCTCACTCTTCCACTGTCTTCTCTATCGATTTCCCCTTTCTCTTTCTCTTTCTCTTTCTTTCTCTTATATATAGCACTCTCTATATGTACATATATACATTCTTTTGTTCGTGCACTACGTACGCTTAGTGCAGTAAAGCGTCTTTGTGAATACCCCGCGGGGAGACCAAGCAGCATCCTCGCGATGCCTGAGAAAGACGAGAAACATGTCGAAGTACCCCTCCTTGAAGATTACGATGCCACTATTCCAGACTCCCAACCCGAGGCGGACGAGTCCCTATCCCCAACACCGAAATCGAAGCCAATTCCTACCCTAAAGCGCAGAGCTCTTAGACTATTTATTTTCTGCATCTGGTTCTATGCCGTCTTTATGGGGTCTTTCTACTTCTTTTCCTTCCTCGGCGACCAGTACGACCACACGCTTGATGTCCTGAAAACCACGGCCTTGAAAACATATGGTGGGATAACGGATACCTATCAGTCAATCACGAATCCTGCGACAAGGGAAGAGGTTGTAGACTTGATGACGGAGCTGTACGAGCTGTTGGCAGAGATGGGATACTACGATGCAGCAATGATCGGACGGCCGCCACATAGCCCGGGCATAAATAGGACGCTGGCGGCCGAGTTGGAATTCTCGCGGGAAGCTGTGGAGATGATGGAGATGTTGCCGTATCTGTTGCAGGAAGAGGAGTCTTTGGGGTGGGGAGGAGATAATAAATTCTTGTTATCTGGCACATTTGCCGATTTGAGGGACGACGGAGTACTTGATTTTACCAGGGATCCGATGTTTGCCATTGACGATTTATCAAAAGGGTTTGATGAAGATGGAGGGAAGTATATGCGGCCGGATTATATCTGTCTTAGTTTACCGGGAGAGGGCTATGGGCGATTATGATCCTGGATGTGAAGACACGTAGGTTTCAAGGCTGGAATTCTCAATGGTGGCTGATAAGTGGTAGTGAAACTCTGGACTATAGATCAAGAAAACATGGGGCTTCAAGCAGATCCAGCTCTGAAGAATATCGAATTAGAGGAGGGACCGGGCAACATGTTTTCCCCAGAGAACGCCGCCTCGAGACTCGCCAGAGACGCACTGCGTGACTACATCCATAAATTCAGAACCCTGGAATGGATACCAGGCGGAAACGTCAATGGGACGTGGGAAGGCGACGAATACACACGCTTATACAAAGAGAACGGATGGCCAGAAAGCTTCAACAGCACCGCGTTCAACATCGCTCGGGAACAATGGGAAGAAGACGACATGGCGCGCTGGGATGCCGAGGCTCCATTCCAGGAGGTCTGGAAACTAGATTACTGGATTCAGATAGCACTAAACGATATCGATGAAAAGCGGAGGATGATAGCAGATGTTGCTGCCGGAATGGAGATTCCTCCGGACAAGGCGGATCGAGAAGTGTATAAGCAAGAGCTTCAAGAGGAGGTGAAGAAGCGTATTGAGAGCTTGCCGAAGCTTCAAGCAGAACTTGAGGTTGCGAGGGAGGTCTTGAAAAGTATCGATCCTGAGGTGAAGAGGGCAAGAGAAGAGCGGATGAGGAAATACGGGAATTGAATATATGCACTAATATATCATCTAATTACGAGTAGTCAAAACCCATATTCCTGATATTGCACATTCCAGTGAATATAGTACAGTGGTTCTTATTAGCCACGCAGGGGTTCCATTTTCCTTGATGTTCTGAAAACCATAAAGGTTAGCGCCATATCTTTGCTCAGTTCTAGGAAGGCTTTCTGTTTTTCTTTGTCACATAGAGCCTTGTTCAAGTCGTTCTATTTAGTTCGAACAATACATCAAATGAGGGGTATTCTTCATGATACAACCATTCAAGAAAACATATTTCTAGCTTTAACCGACTATGCATACCCCTTACCCATTCTTTTCGCGCGCTCAAGCACCTATTCAAAGTGCCGTATTCTGCATCTCTCTACCTAACAGGTATCTTCTATACACCTTTACACCCTAAACTATATCCCCTACTCGCTTGCCCCGTTATTACAATTGCCTTGAAATAGAAAATGAGTTCATAAATGGCCCCACGAACAGCCTTGCCCATAAAATGCCCGCCGGCTATAAAACCCTTGCATTTTTTCCTGCGCTTCTTCCCTATACTACCTAGGTATCAAAATCTGCCTTTCTTACTGTCAACTTTTGATGTCCTAGGCTACCTGGCACAGAATAACATAAATCGGTGCTGCGTTATCTGTTCGCCGCGAGGCTTCTTCAATTGGCGACTTTTCATGGAAAATTGAAGGGCGTATTGTAAAACACTATATAAGGTATTACGTCCCGTTTCAATATGCCTTGCGATTATATCACGGCATGCCATCATGCGAGTACGCACTTGCTTAGAAATCAGCGGATGCAAAGGTCTAATCCAACCTCCGCCTCCGGAGATATAGTAGGATATCCCGAAATCTTCGGATAACCCGAAACCTCGCCTATTCTGTTCTCTCCTATATAAGGGGTTGTCCGTAGGTAAGTAAATATGATAATAAAATATGCATCTCATCCTGCTTTACATTTTTCTGCATCTTTTCAACTTCAAACTGTTTGAAGAATAATCATCATGTCTACCCACTCAGCAGTTGTTACTGCCTCGGTCCGCGGACCCCTTGAAGTTATCCAAGTTCCTACTATCAAACCCTCTACAGGTGAAGTGCTTGTCAAAGTAGAGTGGACGGCTTCTACACCATTAGATCTCCACCAAAACGATGGCGGGCTTCTCGTGCAGCATCCACAGGTAATGGGGGGCAACCTCGCCGGGACAGTCGTAGAACTTGGTCCTGAGGTGAAGAATCTCAAGATTGGAGACAAGGTGCGTTATTTTGTACCTACCACACTTATACGAGCAAGTTTCCGACACGTTCTTCAGGTATTCGGATTCGTGTGGAGAGAGCAGAAAGAAAAAGCACACCAGGAGTTAGCCACTGTCCCAGAATATCTCCTCGGAAAAGTAGCCTCCCTTCCCCCCCCACCTCCTTTCCTCTCATCCTCCTCGAATTAACAAAACAAAACAGATTCCATCAAACGTCACCCCACAAGCAGCAGTAACCCTCCCCGACAACTTCGCAACAGTCTTCCACACCATCACCACCGACCTCGGCCTCCCCCTTCCCTGGCCCCGCCCCACCCCAGCACCCAAACACGCGCACTCCCCTATCCTGATCTGGGGCGGTGCATCGTCCGTCGGGCAATATGCCCTCCAGATCCTGAAATATTACAACTACACCAATCTCCTGACAACCGCATCTCCGCACCATCACGAACTCCTGAAATCAATCGGTGCCAGAGCAGTGTTCGATTACCGCCAGCCCGATGCCCCGGCCCAGATCCTCGCCACAGCGGCAGCTGCAGCTGGAGGTGTGCCGTTGATTCTGGACTGTATAGGATCTCAGAGCGGGAGTTTAGCGCCGCTGGCGAAGATCGCGGAAAAGGGGAATAGAGTAGCTGTTTTACTGCCGGTCATTGTGCGGGATGCGAGTGAGACCGAGGCGCCCGAGTATTCGATGGATGTTGGGGCTTCGGCGGCGTGGAAAGAGGGCGTCGATACTAGGGGTGTCAGAACGCATTTCTATCTTGAGGCGAGTCTTGTTTATCTAGCCCCGATCCATGAAAGCTTAGAAAGGGGCTGACGTGAAGTGAACATAGAATGAGATTTTCAAGGAGAAGCTCCAGAGCGAGATCATGCCTACACTACTTGGTCAAGGTATCGTGAAGCCGAATAAGTATCGGATTATCGAGGGTAAAACGCTGGTTGAGAGGGCGCAGGGGGCTATGGATGCGCTGAGGCGGAAGGAGGCGAGTGGGGAGAGATTTGTATGGAGGATTTCCGAGTAGACATGCTCTGAATTCGGGCTAATGATCATACTGGAGGACTGAGCTCTGATGGAACTATCCGCATTATGAAATGAAATCGTTTCATTTATTGCTAATGCTCGATCTATCTTCAGATGGCCATGTGACGATCCACGAATTTGTTCGTTGAAGTGAAACCCCAGTTTATGTTAAATAGGGGCAAGATCGCCAAACTTTAGCGACTTCACATCTGTAGACTTAGTGAGCTGCCCCTGTGACTTCAGCGCTCTTGAAACGCAAACACTCAAATCCCCGAGTTTGACCTACTCAGAATCACGGCCTTTCAACTTTGAATAAGCCACCAGAGCCATAGTCTCGAAAGCAACAGAAAACCGCAAGAGAGACGCGACGTACGTGAAATACCAAACTGAAAAAGCGGTGCATGCAAGAACATTCCATGTCTAATGGGATAATAGGGCAGTCCTTGACTGTGGTATTATAGGCAGAGTGTTACGAGTGAGAGTAGAGAATAGGTGAAGCGTGAATGATCCCGAGTGCTCACCATGAGAGAGATGTTCCTCCACAGCCAGAAAATGATACTATGCCGAAGCGAGTTCACGAGTAGTCAAAACAGCCAAATTTGCGCGCTCACTGTTCTTCAAAGGTATATTTCGACCTCCAGCCTCACTTTTTGCGAGCTAAGAACTACGCACCTATCTGTTGTTGAATGTCATGCAAGGCCGTTGAAGGCCCCCCTCGTCTATCAATGTCCGCATTCAAAGTGGACAGATATCCCACCTAATAAACAAAATTGCTGTTATCATGAATCGTTGAGATCCCTTTTTATGAACGCCTGCCCCCGAAGATCGTTGAGATCCTGGTTTTCACTGTTCAAAACCTAAACTTGTTGAAATCTGCCTGAACACCGCCGCTATATGCAAACACATAAAATGCCTTTGTTGAACCCCTGTGATGCATCAAATGAGGAAAAGAAAAATCGCCTGCCATGTCGTTCGCTATGAACCATGCATGTTGAATCATTATATCGTTGAGAATTAATTTTTTGGAAGAGAAAAAAAACATTGCTTATGCGCCGTTGGTGAGAGGAATGTTTTCTGAACCATCAGATTTGGAACCGTTGACGCCATTGACGCCGTTGGTCTCGATGCCGTTTTTGGATTCGACTTCAAAAGGCTTATCGATGCTAGGAACTGAAAGCTCATCAAAGAGTCGGAAAAGACCGTGTGTCTGATGGAAGTCATTGTGAACTGTGTTTTGTTAGGAGTGAGTTGCAAAGCAGCCAAAAGGAAACTTACCAATATTGACCAGGAACCAGTTCTCCATCATGTTCTGGATCAAGTTACGACTAGGGCTGAGATTAGAGTAACAATGCGCCCAGTCCATTCCAAGGCGGAATGCTTCATCCTTCCAAGCTAAGAAACTGATGGTCTCGACAATAGTTGGCTGGACGATTTCCTTTCCCGGGAAGACACCCCAGGTCACGGCATTTGGCCCGTCACCTGGTGCATTGCTCTTGAGCTCCCCAGCTTTGTTGACGGCATAGTAGGTAAGATCAGGGTCGCGCTCGATTCTCTGAACTAGCTCATCCATTATTTGTGGAGAGACCAATAATTCCAAGTAAGCTTTCTGGTAGACATAACCATTGGCTGGTCCCCAACCATAAACCGGATCGGATGATTTCACCCCATCTACAGCTGGTTGGGAATTGACTGTCAAGAAGCCGCGCTTATTCAAGCCAATGAGGTCGGCTTTAATGGAATCAGCTTCACTTGTGATTGGGGCTTCGCTCCACGGAAGACTATCCACACCACCTTCAAGGTATTTTACGAAGATTTCGGCAATGTCCTTGATCGAGGTTGGTTCACCCCAAAGCTTCCGGTTCTGTTCGTTGGTTCCCTTCAGTCCAATACCGTATGCATCCAACTCTCCGAAAGCAGGAGATCTCGAATCACCCCATCTGCCGTTAGGAAATTCGTCCCATTCTTGGGTTCGTGCCACGTAGGACTTGTTGCGATTCTTCCAAAAGATCGGACGAACATCCTCCTCTCGGCGACCGAGCCCAAGAGATTGCCTCCATGGCAGAGCATGCTTGAGCGGCCGTTCATCTGATGGAGTTAGGTTTAAATCCTCAAGAACCATACGAGTGGCCTGGGCGAGGTTCATCGTGTAGAAGTGCAAGTGGTGGATTAGTCCTGAATCCAGAATTTTGCGGCACATTTCGGCTACCAATCCCGTCCCAATATTTCGAACCGCAGCGTCGTCGTTCTTGACCTCTTCCAGGGCTTCCATCCATTTGGGTGGGATTGAGCAGTTCATGTGGTTACACCTCCGCACGAAGCTGGCATAAGTATTTATAGGCATGATACCAGGAACAATGGGAATAGTAATCCCCTTTGCCCTAACCTTTCGAACCCAATCGAGAAAATTGTCCACGTCGTAGAACATCTGGGTTACGATGAATGTAGCTCCGGCATCAACTTTCTCTTTCAAGTGGTCCAGCAAAAGTTCCAGATCGTCCTGGTCATCACAACCCTCCGGGTACCCAGCAACACCTATATCAAAATGATTGCCGTACGTGTCTCGAATATGCTTGACAAGATCCTTTGCGTATCTGAATCCTCCCTCGGTAGCTTCCCATTTCTCGTTCTCTCTGGGCGGATCTCCGCGTAGGGCAAGAATATTCGTACAGCCAGCTTTGTACGTTTCTTTCAGGGCCTCGTTGACTTTCTCCTTTCCCATGTCCGTGCAAGTAAGGTGCATGCATGTCTCCAATCCGTACTGCGATTGAGCCACGCTCACCATCTCGCACGTCAATTGTGCCAGACGCCCTCCAGCTCCCCATGTAATGTCGATGAAGCTGGGCCCGAGTGCGTGCATGCGGTCCATACGGTCGTAGAGGTTCTGCACACCTTGTGCGGTCTTGGGAGGGAAGAATTCGAAGGAGAACTTGGGCTGCTTGGACCGTTCGGCCTCGGACAGCATTTGCGAGACGTGCATGCTGGCGTTTTAAGAGAAGGGTCCTTGGATATCGAAATGTACACTGGGGCAGAATTGTGGTTAGCAAACTTCGAGTCCGGGTAAATTAGAGAAAGAGGCTCTGATTGAGATCTTTACTCAAGAACAGGATGCCCAGTCAAAGGTGGGCTGAATTCAGAGCTCACCGATGCTCTTACAAGCAGACATATAAGACCCTCATAGCGCCCAATGCAGGGAAAGGGCACTCACCAAGGTCCAGGAAACTCTGTATTGACCCAGCTGGGAATATCTGTTCTATTCTATCGGCAGCGAAAGCTAGCCGAAGTAACGTTTTCGAGCCCACCTTTCTAGCACTTCCCTCTGCATGTAGTTAGTACCACGTAGGAGAGAGAGGTCGGAGTGAGGGATGCGAGTGTGGGGTGTGAGATGTAAGTGGTAATGCATGCAAAGCGTATGGGAGGGCGCAAATAGAGAGCGGTCAAAGTTTGCGTACCTAGGCAGTTCGGGCATTTTAGCGACAGCGCAGTATGATTTGATCTGCTAGTGTATTCACTCATGATTCACGATTTCATGTTTGTCTATCAATATACATTATACAGTATTTAGTGTTTAGTTTACATCTATAAATCTATGTTACTAGTATTTCATGTTTACTTTCATAGGCAATACTACATTTTTCGAGACTCTGGTCAGGAACCCGCCACCGAGGGGCAATTCGACCCCTCTTCGTCGTTGCACTACAGACAGGGGGTCAATGGGCCGTAGCATGTCTTGATGTAATTGGTTCGATGCAAGACTAGGTTACCAGGGCCCAGAGAAGGAGTACAGATACGGTATCTCAGGCCGGATTCCGGATGGAGGTGGTATCGACTTTTGGCATATTTTCATATATAAAGCCTTGTGGTTATTTCATGCCTCTGATTGTTGGCACGTCTCGGTGACCGAGCAAACGCCTCAATTTCAAATACAACCGACCCGTGGATATCATAAATTTCAGCAATGCTACAGCGCCGCAAAATTTCATTACCTCATAACCTCATGCTTGAACCGCTGCATCCCCATCAGCCTTCAAGCCGCTGTACTGGGTTCCCTGGTTTGCTGTGCTCAATCTTGCACATAGCCCCAACAATACCACCGTCTCAGTGGCAGCGTAGTGATTCAGCGAGTCCAGCAGGATTTGTAAGTGCCTGCTGAAATGGAACTCGCACTTCTTGACAATTTCCCACATCTTCTCCAGTCGTGCATCCTCACTTGCTGAATCGCCCTGCCGTTGGCTTCGTTGTGTCTGATATCGTGCCCATTGTGATTGGTTCATGTGAGCTGGCTTTTCTACACCGGCAAGGTCTGGATCTGTTCGCTCCAACTCTCGTGAAAGGTGGCCAGTGTAGGATGCAAATAAGGTGCAGGTCTGCATCAGCTTGGAATGGACCTAGATTTCACAAGTCAACAGCTACTCATCTTGATGGAGGCGGTCACATACCCTCAGAAGTCGACTGTTCGTAAGCATACACTCCTTCAGACATGTATCCAGAAAATCAACATGGTCTTGCATAAGCTCGTCCACTGTTCGCACTGGTGGTGGTCCACCCTTACCATCCTCTTTGGCATTGAGTCTCGCCATCAGAGCTTGCCAATTTGGCTCAATCACCTCCGCTGTGCAGAAATACAAGAGTTGTTGGACAAAAACTAACATGCGAGCTCGCAACGTAAAAACTCGGCGTTTCAACAGCTCTATTTCCTTGTTCGAACTTTTATGGGACCAACTGGCAGCTCGATTGTGGGTCTGCCAGCTTGTAAGGAGCTGGTTTTCCAGGTATCGTAGGGAGAGAAGATATCGGAACAAAGCTTGGTATCTCCATACCGTCTTTCGGCTGATGACGAGTGACACGGGAAATGGGACGGAGTAATCCATCTGCAGAGAGGTAAAGCCTATAGCCGCCTTGTCGCTCTCATTGCTTGGCTGAGCAGTAGCTGGAGTCTGAAGTGATTCGCCTTGCTCGATTCCCGAGATATTGACCACTCGTGTCAAGGAATTTGTCAGACTGACCTCATTCATCTCAACCTTGATATCTTCTTTGAATGGATCCTGTGCTGCAACACTGCCAGGTTGCCGTAGTACAATGTCCAGCAAAGATTGCAATTTGCTCGTGTTGACTTTCTTGACCGGTTTCGAAAGCTCCGAATTGCCAAGCTCCAAGAAAGAGGAGAAGAAGTCGGACCTGTCGAGGAAGAAGTAATGCTTGAGAGATCTAAGTCGTGCAGGTAGTGCATGTGTTGTCAGTAGCAGCTGCAGAAGAGACTCATTGGCATGTGCATAGGCGCTGTTGACATTGTCCAAGAACCGGTTGTCATCAAAAGACCGCGGAACATCTGTGACGTCTTTGCTCACATCAACACCGCCACACTCCCTTACTACGTTCAAATACTTGCCGGCCAGCAGAACCTTGCCTTTGACACCTTCGAGCTGTGGAGGTACATCGTGGTCTCGGATCGTGTACCGTCTTTCCCAGTACTCGTCGGTGTAATCTTCCTCTAATCGCTCCCGTCTGATGCTTTTCTGTTCCCGGACCAAAAATTCTGCGTGAGGGTCCTTGATACTTCCGTGATGAAGCCACTCGTTCAGCATCATCATGTAGGGTCGACTGGCATCCCTCAGAAGAGACGTAAGAAGCGATCGAGCGGCAGGGTCTCCAGACATAGTCTCCAAACGCTTCGTGATGAGTCCTAAAACACTACCACCTTTACAGATCTTCTTCCCAGGTATGTTTCCTGGACCAAGTTCTCCTTCCTCTCTTAAAGTCTCCAAAATGTTCTCAATATCATCTAAACCATCGTCAGAATCCTCAAGGTCCTCTTCTAATAGCGAGTTTCGCTTCAATATTGCGTGGGCCAAGGAGTAGACCTGGAACATCATGTGGCTCGTAGGTAAGGTATGGAGATTTAGTACGTGTAATGTGAATGAAGGATTGGTCAGGAACTGGGTCTCCAGTTGCGCAATCAAGATTAAATAATCTTGGAGAAGTTTCCGGATAGCAGCGCAAAGGGCATGATTTACAGCTCCAAACTCTTCTCGGCTCTGAACTTCCACAAATGCCTCGATGGCTCCATAGTGCGTCGCCATTTTTAACATTGTCGTCGTCAGATCTTGTAGACTGGGATCTAGCCCTGGTAATATTTTATATCCTGGCCCTGCCAGACGGTCTTTCTCCACCGAAGGATTATAGGTTTTGGAGAATCTGATGTATTGCCCTTCATAGCCCATAAATACCATTAGTAAATCCTCGAGGATAGCCGCCTCTTGTACCTCCAAGGATAGTTCATGTAATGGTTTGGGCTGCAGAGCTTGGGGAGCCTGGGACGCAAGTGGTGGTATAGATATTCGCGACGCCAGAGGTGCAGTTGTATGAGGAATCAAAGATACTTCCGGAAGCCATGGCGCTATTCGAATCGTCAGGCTTTGATTATATTGCATTCTTGTAGTTCTTAAAAATAGCATACCTTCTGGAGCCTCCACTTTGGCCTTAGGCCTGGGGTCTTCAGACCGACTTGGCTCGGCTGGCCTTGGCCTCTCTGAAGGATGTGAAGACGGTGCAGCCCGACGCTCTGAACTTCGAGTTCTCTTGGTCAGAGTTTCTCTCGTAGTAACATGGACTCTCTCGGTTCGCCTTTCTTCTACGCCTCTATTCGTTCGCTGCGCTCCTGACGCCGCTCTTCTGTGGGAATTTCCAGACGTAGAGGGCTGAGGCGATTGGGTGGACCTGGAATCCGTTCTTTCATGCTTGGTTCTTTCTTGCTGTGCAGATGCGCGGGGTGGTTGTCCACTCCCAGTATCTGCCGCTGTCTTTCGCTCAACACGTGATGATCTGGTATTGGTCGAAGAAGACATGTCCGTCACATTTGGACCTACCGGGAAGCGATGGACGTGGAGGGTTTGCCGTGCTCCTGAAGCGTTGAAGATGTTAGTACGGTATATTGAAGTTGTCCGCCTGGAGACGCGACTATCGCGACTTCCCAAGTAAACACTAGTCCTAGATTGAGCCTAGCTCTCCCGTCACCTAGATTCGTGTTTCTGGCCTGCCTGCGCTGCATCAACAACCTCAGACCTGTTACTTTCAAGCCGAACTCTTCGTCCGAAATCCCCAAAGAACTGTGAAACTTTAAGCGCCTAAGAATTCTATTACCCCCGCTTTCCATCACTCCCGACTCTGAGAACCTCAACACGCCAATACCTTCAAGATGTTTATTGCTCGGTCAGAATATGGTATGCAGCTGAGAGCTTCCCAAGCTGTTTGTAGATTTGTAACTAACTGCCCAAACAGATCGTGGTATCAAGTATGTTCTCAAGCATCTTCTGCAGCTTCAGAAACCCCGTAGCATCGACCGAGTCTAACCTCCCGTTTAGTACCTTCTCCCCAGAAGGCCGTCTCTTCCAAGTCGAATACTCTCTCGAAGCAATCAAGCTCGGCTCAACCGCAATTGGTGTAGCTACAGGTGGAGGAGTAGTTTTGGGCGTCGAAAAGCGTGTCACATCCACCCTCCTCGAGACCTCATCCGTGGAAAAGATTGTCGAAATCGACCGCCACATTGGCTGTGCCATGTCCGGACTGCAAGCCGACGCCCGATCGATGGTCGAGCACGCCCGAGTAGAATCGCAAAATCACGCCTTCCATTACAACGAGCCTTTGAGGGTTGAGAGCTGTACGCAGGCCATCTGCGATCTGGCGTTGAGATTCGGTGAGGGTGCTGATGGCGAGGAGAGCATTATGAGCAGACCGTTTGGTGTTGCTCTTTTGATTGCTGGGTATGACGAGGATGGACCACAACTATACCATGCAGAACCAAGTGGAACTTTCTACAGATATGATGCTAAGGCTATTGGCTCGGGTTCGGAGGGTGCGCAGGCAGAGCTGCAGAACGAGTTCCACAAGGTACGGTTCACTATTACCTTAAGATCGACAAATATCTAACACTGTTTGTAGTCTTTGACTATCGAGGAAGCCGAGACGCTTGTGTTGAAGACATTGAAGCAGGTGATGGAGGAGAAGCTGGATTCGAAGAACGTCCAACTAGCAAGCGTGACCAAGGAGAAGGGTTTCAGAATCTACACCGATGCAGAGATGGCTGCCGTTGTGGAGAGATTACCAGCGAATTGAGGAGGGAATACCACAATTTCTACAATGGAGCATGAAGCACATTCGGAGTTATGAGGTCAGATGAACTCAATATAACATGTACAATACCAAGTGAAATCATGACCACAAGCATTTCTATTTGCTGAAGAATGAGTCCTTTGCGGCTCTACTAAAGCTGATGTAGGCTTATTCAGAAATCATCTCCTGAAACCGAGATGCTTGCTGCCTAATTTGGACTAACTTGGATCGAGAGTTCTTGAACTTCTTCCCACTCCTCATCACGCCCCTTCCCCACCTTGCCCCCCATTCTCATTATCCAAATCCAGAGTCTCAAAATCCTCTTCTACCCCCAATATGCCCAGTGCATAATGTACCCTATCACCCCCACTAACAATCATCCTCGTCTCATTATTAGCCTTGCCCTCAAACGCTCCATCATTCCTCCTTGGTTTAGGCCAAATGTCCGGAACCTGTCTAGCCTTGGTTATGCGCGAATACGCAGGCCCTTTACCCAGCTCGGCCGTCTTGCACCAGGATGTCTCGCAGCCTGTCGCTATAGCCAGGGATGTCTGCCAGCCGGTTAGGCGGGCTATGTCGTGGAGCCGGGTGATGGTCCAGGATCGTTGAGTGGCGTTTTGATACTAGGAGAATAAATATCAGTATTAATGGGTTTAGCAGAGGGAGAGGGGGAGAGGAAGAGAGAGGAAATATTCACCTGTACACCCGACACAAACAGACACGTGCTCGACTCTATCAACGCCGCGCCCACACTCGGATTCACCTCCTGCATCCTCTCACAACCCGGCGCAATGCCCGCCGCGATCCTACCTAGCTGATTCGCATAGTTCGCCGTCTGCCGCGCCGCTATCCCCGCCGCCATCATCGCCGCGGGCGGCATG
>QGMI01000853.1:0-17188 GCA_007821535.1 Lachnellula occidentalis | reverse complement strand
AATTAAATTTAAAGATACTATTATTAAAAAATTTAAATTTTTAAAACTTTATTATGTAATATTATTGGCGGTGTATAGGCCGAAGGTCTATCATCATATACTATAGTATTGCAGGAGTTAATAAGGCCTAGGGGTACTATTCGCAGCAAGGGGGTGTATTAGAAATAGCTGCTTACATAAGCACGCTACTATATAAAACTCTGCAACGTGGCATATTTCACTCCAAAAAACCTTTACATAATATATTACTATATAACCTCTTATGCTAGCGCACTCCTCTCTCATATATCCATTATATCGCTCGTAGTTCAACAGAGATGAGGAAGAGTGGGTTAGCGTATTTTCACATACCGGATCACGTGTTTGAGGGTCTACCCCTTTGTTGTCACGAATACTAGCGGCAAAGAGAAGATCTATCTACAGAAGCTAGAAAATAAACTATGTTTTCTATTACGGGGAATAATTGCAGTTGCTCGTTATAGTCTTGTCAATACTTATTACTTCACCTTTTCTACAAGCGAGAGTGCCTGATTAGGAAACTATGTACCCGACTTGTCACTTTCGGGATTCCACGTGAGTTAAAATCAACGAACAAAGCGCCTAAACGGTTTAACCCCCAGAAAGCAAACCCACCTTCATTCATAATTAATCAGAAATATTTCCAGTTGTACAAACTCTGCCTCTCAAATTCTGCACCTACTCAACTCCAAACTCTATTCAAAATCTGTCTCTCGCATTATTGACCCTTCTCTCACTCGTTCGCCACGCCTCCCACCGCCGCATCCGCATCCACAAGCAGCTCTAACAATTCCTCCCCTACCCTCCTAATCCCCTCCCTCTCCCCATCCCAAACACCCTCTCCAAGCCCAAGGTCCTCCCCCCTCGTCGCAGCAATAACCGCATCGTGCCCAGCAAACGTCAACGCAGGCATGGATTCTAGAACCCTCATCCTTAGCCCTTGAAGCACCTGCTTCAACTGCTCTGCCGCCTTCCCACCCCCATGACCGCCATAACTAACAACCATGGCCGGCTTCCCCGCCCACTCATGGAATAAATAATCAAGCGCGTTTTTTAGGACCGCCGGATAGCCCCAGTTGTACTGTGGGAGCACAAAGATGAAAGCCTGGTGTTTGCTGATTTCCGCGGACCAGGCACGGGTGTGTGGTTGTGCGTAGGCGGAGGAATCTTTGATTTGCGAGGGGATTGTGGACTCGTCGAACATGGGCAGGTTCAGCTGGAGAGGTCGATGGTTGAGATGGTGGCGATGTTTGAAGTGATGGATGGTAGGGTTTGCAGGGTAGAAGTTACAAACGAGGCGACTTGGGGGCAGACGCGGGGTTGGCGGGTTGAGCAGATGATTATTGCTATTGAGGGGATCTTGGGGGTTGTCATAGTGAGATTGATTTGTTGGATATACGAGTAAGCGTTGACGTTGGTAATTGCAATAAGAATTCTGATTGTGATGAGAGTGACGAAAAATCCGAGTGAGATGCGATAAGGAGAACTATGACATTGGGTCTCTTCTAAACTTACCATGTCTGTTATATGGTTAAATGTTCGTAACTCGAGTCCCTTAAATCTACCTTGTTCATCCAATCCTCTTGAGGATTTAGTGGATTTAAGAATTCAAGTGAGAAGATGTTGCGCAACAGCCAATCAGAAGCGTGCATTACAGCCTAAAATCTAATTGCCGTAGATCTTAGTCGTCTGAAATACGAGCCAACTGGACTACTTCTTGAACGCGCGTAGAGTTGGAAAGATTATACATGTTAGGCTTCAAGACGTCGGTGCCGCAGACACTGTCCCGCGGACCGCGCGGACCGATGCTCTATTTCAAGATTCAAGAAGTGTGACTAGTCCTTCAATTCAGCCAATTCGCAAGATGAAACCAGATTAGTCGTCGGTCCTTCGACTCAAAGTCCAAATTCGGATTAGCTGTATTCCCGAACAGAATGTCATCTGGGTACATATTCTAGACACGTCCCTTGATAAAAAGCATAAAAAGCAATTTCCAATATCTCGAATTGCATATCAAACCCGCGAAGATAAATAGCTTACAAAGTCTTCAATCCACGACATCTTTCTCCTCTTCCTGTTTTCCGCACTCCAACCTACAGCAACCCCCTCTTCGGACATCTTGGCTTCGGCGCAATTGTCGAATATTGGGACGAAATTGTCGTTGCAAAGTCGTTGCCCATTAAACCCCCAATACCGGTATCGAGCTGTCGTTGCAAAGCCGTCGCCCATGAAACCATAAATCAATCATGAAGTACACTGGCCCAAGAGTCCGAGACTCCGACTCCGAGACAGGAACGCCCAAACAGCATGAGGATCTTCCGATCTCCATAAGGACATGCGCCAGCTTAGCTTGCGCTCAAAGAAGTTGGGCTCTTCAAGGAGTTCATGAAGTATGCAGTTCCGGGTAAGAAAGCCATGAAGTTGGTACAGGGTGTTGGATCAGTTCCATGGGATGAAAGTTTTTCCGCCAGACGGTTGCGAGATCTCTTTTGACTCTGTCGAACCTGGGTTTACTTAAAGGGGCAGAAGATTTGTCCGCATTGAAGCATAGATATAACCCAAGAAATACGATCTCCCTTTCGGAGACAAGGTACGGTAGAACGAAATTTCGATTTGGTGGTTGGAGCAGATGGCGCGTCGTCCAAAGTCAAGCTAAATTTTGGGATTGGGACTGCGTGCGCCACATCCTCAGCCACTTCATATGCCCAACCTCACGTTAAACGTTGGGCTGATTAAATCTTCATCAAAGTCATATACTCCGATATACTGTTTATCTGATGCTGTCTTTCGATTGCTCTATCATGTGTACGGATACTGTATGATACTTTGAACATCCGACATGGTCGGCGTGCGGAAGAGCAATCGCTGTGACAATTGCCGGATACGAAAGAAGAAAGTATGGTACCATCCTTTTCCAAACATCCCAGAAATAGATGCTGAACATACGTGTGCCCTGGCATATAGTGTGACGAGAAGCGGCCGTCATGTACAGAATGTATCCGGTCAGGCTGGACCTGTCCTGGCTACAAGACCACCCCGCCATGGAAATTCGTAGATGAAGCCCCACGACTAGCCTCACAGTATGCTGGACGAAAGTACATATATGATAGTGTTTCCTCAGACTCTAATGAAGATCAAGATACAAACCTCAAAGGGGTCATGGTCTGGGAGCGAACGCAAATCAAGTCCTCAATCCCTCGAGATCACGAGATCAACCCCCTCGGACCAGCTTTCGTATATTGCCTGGACAGCAAAGTAAACGGATCCTTGGTATCTCTTCGGATATCCGGCTCGTGTTTTGATTTCGTGCCCGCTCGATTGGGGCATAATATTGCGCTCGATGATGCCGTATCTTGCATCTCTGCTATCTATTGCCGCAGACCTTCCATCTCCTATACTGCGGACCGAGAAATCTACCAGAGTTATGCAAAGGCTCTATCGTCTTTGCGCGGGTGTCTAGGCGATGTTTCTCTGCGAATGGAGGCTGAGACACTTTGTGCATCGATCTTGCTGCAGGCGTGTGAGGTGCGTACTGTATCTTCCATGGCTGGGTGGGGAACTGTGGTTGACTGGAAATAGCTGGTTGTGAGTACAGGCAGAGGCGATTGGGGAAGCCTGGCGCGTGGAACATCGGTCCTGCTTTCTTCGAGAGGTGTGCAGCGGTATTCGAGTGAGTTCGAGCTCGCGATGCTAGAGTGTCAGCTGCCACATGTCGTACGTCTCCTTTGCTAAACATTGCTTGGCGATTGCTAAGAATGCAAATAGTTCGGCCAGTCCTTGAAGTTGAAAGAACGATGTTTCTTGAGTTCCCCGGAATGGCAGACTTTGCTACAGCAGGGTCCAGTTTGGCCGTATCATACGACGCAAGCTTCTTCACTAAGCTTGCGCACTCATCTCATGACCACTTTATCGGAGATGCCGAACTTGGTTTCCTATCATTCAAACATCGACGGGGATGAGATGTATCATGAGTCAAGGAGAGAGCGAACTGACTTGTTGATTGGGAAGGCAATAACAATGCTCAACGGTATAAAGAGCTGGCTTACACTCGAAGCTGAGCCCTTATTCCTTTCCCTATCTTCTTCTCCCCTCGGATTGCAGGAGTATATCAATTACCCAGATCTCCTCGTTGGCATCGTGGATTGCGTGGCAAACACGGCACTCGTCACCATCGATCGGATCCTGCGCTCTCTATACAACACAAGGATGGCCTCTAATGTTCTGATGGGTGAAAGCCTTGAAGTAGGCGTGGATTCTCATGCGCCGGAGGTCGTGGACGGATGGCGTCGACGTGCGGTATATGCTTTTGAGTATGTGAAAGGCGAGTCTGAGGTTGCCGCGAAACCACTTGACTTTGGGGTAAGGCAGCTTGAAGCATTTGGATCAAATGGTTAGACGCAAGTATTTGCATATAAGCTCTGCAGGGGATTTTCTGCGCGTCAAGAGGTGGTTTTCTCGGAGAGATAAAAGCGTGTTGGTCTTTGGAATGGTAGAGTGCTTGATATCTCATTCACACATGGTAGTGGGCTAAGGTATGCAATGTAAACTGGGTGCAAGCGATGATTCAATCCATTTCATATGTTTGTGAATTTCCTAGCCAGTTACGGTATAGTATGTTGTTGTACTTGTACTGCTCGCATTCACTGCAACTCAAAATCCACCGTCTTCTTTCCACTTTCTTTATGTATGCACCATTACCACATTTCAATCAATACCAAAGATCGTCGCAAACCATGGAGATGCCACACCCACAGAAGCGCCCGAGAGCAAGCTCGGCTTCTCCTCCGGCCAAGCGTCGTGCCATGGCAAATGCTACGACGTACTGGTCCTCCGAAGACGGTGTCCTCTTGTTACAAGTCAAGCCTATGGAGTTGGCATTGTGGAGACGAGCATGGGCTATGTTTGGACTGACACCATATGAGCTCCTCCCTCCTGGAGAAAGGCCGGGGCCGATGGAAAGATTCACAACAGTCGAAACCCTAGAAAGTCACTGGAGCGATCGTTTCTGTAACACGCTCAGTACCGTCCTCGCCTGTCCTATTTTCCTTGGTCGACCTCGGTACATCCACTATGCTATTCGGAGAGCTCTCTGGGATCGGCTAGGTATTCGAAATGGCCGCACTGAACCCCAACTCTCCGCCGCTGATTTGGATGGTCGGGAAGGATTTTTACACTTGGGGTTTTTGCGGCACCTAACAGAAGTCAGGAAGAAATTGATTAAGGGCGACCTTCGCAATGAAGTCAAGTTGAGAGATTTGAATGCAATCATTAACGCCTGGGATATATACGCTCGGAAACAGAATACTGTATATAAAAACGACAATTTGAAGACCATGAAAGAATATCGGATTCTATTCAGAGCGTCGTTCCCTAAAGCCAGCGACGGAAACAACTACTTGTCGAAGGAAGCAATTCTGCAAAAAACCAAGGATTTGATCATATCGGCTAGACGCCAGGCAGCTGCGTGGAAAGAAACAGAGGGCGATGAGGAGGACGACGATATCAGTCCCGAACGGCCAGATGTTCGATTCAGAGCTCAGGATGCGAATGGTCTGGGAAACTCGATGCCGGAAAGCTATGAGCCAGAAGGTGGAGAGTCGGAACAAGAGAGAAACTCGGAATACGCGCACGGGCTTGATGTGGATGATCTGTATGATGTGTCTGTGGATATGAATCATAGTCCCAGAGACTCTGAAGCCCCTCAATCCGATACTGGAGAGACTTCAACAATAATGGTAGACCACATTCTGGATACCGAGCACCCTCCTATTCCGAACATTCCGCAATCGGCGGCTCCTACCAATTTACAACTGCGTCAGCCAACACCGCTGGATAGCCCGGCACCCGAGGAAAACAGCGGAAGGAATACAACATCGATGGATAGTATGGATCGAAGTGTGAGCGCTCATGGCGTCCTGGAAACAATACTACGTGACTATCAGGCAAAGGTTGATGAGCTAGAGAGTTCGCTCGGGAAGAGCGTTGTCAAAAACCTGGACTCCGAAGCAGAGGTTACTAGATTACAGACCTTGCTCGGAGAGAACGATGTCAAACTACAAGCCTCTCAAGAATCTGTCGCTAAGCTAGAGAGCTCGCTCGGGATGAGCGTTGTCAAAGGCCTGGGCTCCCAAACAAAGATCACTGAGCTAGAGAGCTTGCTCGCAGAGAACGAAGTCAAACTCCAACTCTATCGGGAAAGAGGAGATCAGGCACTGGAGAGGGAAACCCAGGCAAGAGAGAGAGAGCAAGGGGCATTTGATAGGGAAACTGCTATGGAGATGGAGATCGACGAATTGAAAAGGCAACTTCGTGTGGCCAGCGAGTGGCCAGCAGACATGTTGTCTGTACTGGAACTGGGAGATTGACTGGCATTACACATGGAAAATCCCGAAACGCACAATGAAGAGCCGTGCTATCAGAAGTGTTGTACGATTTAGTCACTCGAGACCACACATCCTTTGATCGCGAGGTGTTATATGGATCGCTGCTCAAGGTACGGAAAGGCGCTGGCTAATTGAGCTATACGGAAAGTCTCGAAAGGAGGATGACTGGAGATGCTTGTAGATTCTCAATCACGATGAGTATAGGGTAGGTAGGTCTAAATAATGAACGATGAGTTATACATCTTTATGAAAACAAAATCATAGGTCCACCAAACCGCCAACGTGCCAAATCTCACAGGCCAAATAACCAAGCAAGCTGCCCTACTATCTTCAATTATTGTATCATGAGCAAGAATCTATATAAGTCCCTCAGAAGCCCGAACACGAATATACTATTCTATAGAGTAAATTGTTCGAGCTAGCACTAGCTAAGTGTCTGTGCATTGCATAGACGACCATTTACATTGCAGCGGTTGATTGCTTGAGCTTTCACATATAGCAGACGCAAAATAGATTTAGATGATGTGATTTAGTTCACTTTGCTCCCATCATAGTCACATACACCACGTTTCTGTTCAAAGGAAACCCTTTTGGCCCAGGACCTCTGCCTGAAACTGGAAAAGTGCACCTCCTCCGCTAGCCGTTCCGGATGCTATAGCCTGAGTCACAGTTTGGAAAATATTGGCAGCATCTCCGGCTGCGAAACAACCTTTGACGCTGGTCTGATTGAACGGCGGATCGACCTTGATCGTTCCTTGAGGTGTCTTGTCGAGTCCTAGTTGTTCCGCAAACGGTCCCTTGAGTTTGAATTGGGGTTTGTGCGAGAGGAAGCCCTCGGTATAGCTCGTACCATCTTTAAATTGTAAAGTTACCTTAGCTCCCTCGGGGCTCTTGGTGAGCTTCTTTACCGCCCTGGAATCGACTTTGATTTGGGGTGCCGAAGACGCGGCTCTGATGTCGTTGGCGAGTTGTTCATTGCCAAGTGTGTAGATTGTCGTTACTGGTGTGAGGCGTATAGCTTGCCGAGCAACATGCAACGAGACCAGTGCAGAAGCAAGATCACCTTGAGCCAACACCCCAGAAGAAGGTGCGTGTCTTTCATCCCATCCATGACAGAAAAGACAGTGGAATCTGCATTTACTCATTAGCCGGGCTAGAGAAAAAGGGCAATACAGCATTCAACTTACATGCCAGAAACCCAACAGTCGGCATAACCATCAATATCTGGCATGATATCTTCTACTCCCGTGGCTAGAATCAGCTTGTGACCTCTCCAAATCTCGCCTTTGGTACCCGTGGCCTCAAAATATCCTTCATCCGTCTTCTTGAGGCTTGCTACTTCAGCTTTGACTACTTCAACGCAGCCGTATCGCTCCAAATCCTTTCGTGCAGCTGCACGGAACTCGTGAGGGTCGCGGTGGTCCCAGGTAGGAACTGTATGCATAGGGCTCGCGTCGTTGCGGTACGAACCCGAATCTATGATGATAGTAGAGTGTGATTGACGAACGATTGTCGAGGCAGTGCTGAGGCCGCCGGGGCCGCCGCCAATAATCAATATATTAACAATGGGTGAAGACATTGTGATCAGAGGAATGGATGAATAAATGCAGCAGTTTAATAATGAAGGCTGCAGTTGCAGGTTTGGGTTTGTTTGTGAAGTTTGATAGAATTATATTGAACTACAAAGGGAGATGGGAGGAGGAGGAGTAGGATGAGGATGGTTTGCAGTTTAATAAACAAAGGGGGCGTCGCATAGCTTCATAAGCACCTAATTCCACGTTGGTACCCAGGCTACCTTAGGCGAGGGTTGAGCTGGGAAGACAAAGGAGCAATGGCCAATCAAACTTCCCAAATCGTGTAAATTGACTGCGGTGGGGGTGGGGGCGGTGTTGGTGGTGGTGTGCAGGTAACGGGGGCTGTGACACGGAGTACCTTTACGAACCTCTCTCTGATTAGCTACCAGCTACGAAGAGCAATCCTATTGGATTCTGAGCGTCTGCAAATCCGTAGCTATATCTATCTGTTAGACTGTTTCTATCTGGTGATATTGCTTGAGGTAGAACTACAGTTAAGTTGACTGCAGTAATGTGCTAATCAGTAGGCAAACAACCATACAAGAAAAGCAACGATGAATGATTCTGCGTTTCTGCAATATCCGTATCTATATCTGTATCTGTGATTGCTTGAGATATAACGGTAATAACCAAGGGCTGTATCAACCATACTAGAATAATACCCAGTACCTGGTATCTAGTGTTGCCTAGTACTATGATTCCGGCCTCGACCTCACGTAGCTTCCGGTTTAGCCTCATTCTCATACAAAACCAAACATCTCACCTCGACACTTTCTCGTGGCTATGCATTTGACGGTGCGTGTAAGTAATGGAATGTTGCATGTGCGCAGTCTGTGTTGTGTTGTCTGAGTCCCAACTCAAGATTAGATTATATGATTCAACTTACATTGACTGCATCAGCTTTGCTATTGCAGATTTGGATCACTGTGACTTCACTTATTCGCTGCTGATCGAGGGAGTACCACTTCTGATGGCTCAAATGCGTTGATGTAGAGGTCATTATTTGGCCTCGTCCTCATACTCCCCCTTTGAGAAATCACAGGGGTGCATGTCAGAATGATCTGACGACTGGTAGTCCATCAATGCCAGGGGCCAGTCTTGTACGGGTTCATTCAACGGGCGCCAGGCACTGGCATGGGCACGACTGCCATAATTCGCTTTGACTGACCAGCACGGATCGAAAGAAGAAAATGGCTTGAGCATCTGGACACGATCTCGGAGAATGCGAGAGACGTCCTCGTCCGGGCCAATAATCATTTGCAGGCCTCTAGTGGCCCCTTTCTCGCATTGATCGCAATGTACCTGACATGACATTAGAACATATGTTACAAGGTTCACCGAAGATACATATACCATTGTTGCGGGCTGCTCGTTTCCAATATCATTCTGGCTTTTCCCAAGTTCGAGTCTTCGTTTCCTCTGGGTATGGTCGAACATGCTAACCCTCTGCCCTATTATCTTCTTCACCAATGCTTCCACGTGCGGGTAGTACAATTCTCTGACTTTGTTGCCCTCATTACCTCGAAGCACCGATATCAGCGAGTTGTCAATCGTGTCATCATAGTAGGCAAATCCCTGAACATCCAAGTCGAAGTCGTGCTTTCTAGGTCTACCTTTTGTGATCGCAATGGCATGATCTCCCCATTCGAAGTTCATACGATCATATCCTTCTGCAGGGTCTATGTGAATGTATGGTGTTCCGCGCGCAGGATCCCACCGCTCAGGAATTCGCTTCTCTGCAGCCACTTGCCTACCTAGACGAAGGTTGCTCCTAGAATCTTCAAAGTAATAGTTGTATGCTTTGGTGTCTTTTGAGGCGATAAATCTTCCGGAATCCTTCAAAATTTACCTGAGCATTGTCCTCTTTATCAATTATTGTTCTGTACTCATGTATTTCGAAAGGTGCCAAAGTGAAAAAGATCAAGGGGTCAGGTTCTTGAGAGGGGAAGAGGGGCACATTAATCACGAAAGCGTCCGTGCACAGGCGCGTCTGCTTGAACGCGACGCCTTCAGAAAGAGTGGACTTGTCAAGACTAATATGAACAGCCTACAACCCTCAATTGCACCTCAAATACGATAGAACCATCCTGTACTCGCCACCTCCCTCGATCATTTTCCAAATTCAAGACAATACTCGGGGACGCGATGGCGCGGCCGGACAAAAAAGGTTATGTTGTCTATCGGGGCAGGACACCAGGAATATATCGAACTTGGGAGCAATGCAATCCGCAAGTCCACGGCTTTTCGAAGGCGAAATTCCAGGGGTTCGAATCCTTCTCAGAAGCAGAGGCACATTGGGCAGAATGGCAAAGAAAGACTGTTACGAAAATTGCCAGCGCTACACCAGCTCCGGGAAATACAGCAAGAATGTGGGCGCAATCAGTACATTCTCCTACAGCCTGGATTGAGCCTTCTATACCCCAGCAAGCACAAAATTCGGTCAAAGATGCGTCTAGAGGCTGGGATGGGACCTCGTCGGACCCCTCACAACCTTCATCATCGCAGCCCCTTTTCTATTATGACCCCCCCCTTCCCCAAACCCGTGTACATGTGGCCGCCGCCTCGTACACCCCATATACACCTCTTCCCTTCAAGTTACAACCGAATGCCGTCGATCTTACCAAATCCTCCTCCCGTCCTCTACCACAATTTCAACCGAGTCCCAAACGACCTTCGACCTTCATTGACCTCACAGAAGAGGACGAAAATCAAAGTCCAGCGGCAAAGAGATTCAAGATAGAGCATGATGCGGAGGCGCAGCTGGAGAGATCCGAGCTGAGCCGTCTCGAGCGCGAGATAGTGGTGGTGTCGGCCGAGGAAAAGAAAGTCGAGCTTTCTGATGAACAACAGAGAGTGGTCAACATGGCCATGCGGAAGAACAATATCTTCCTTACTGGTGCCGCTGGCTCTGGGAAGACAGTGACTTTGAAGGAGATTTTGAGGCGGTTAAAGATGAAGAAGAACGGCAATAAAGTGCAAGTTATTGCGCCAACGGGAATTGCGGCTTTGCCGTTGGGTGGGAAGACTACGTACTCGTTCGCTGGCGTAAGCAAACCTCAGCTTTTCCTTGGGAAGACAAAATTGCTAACAATGAGCAGTGGAATCAGGATTCTTTCCGGGAGGGAATAGTAGATCTACTGAAGAAGCGGAGGATTGGCACGAATGAAAGGATTAAAGATGTGGACGTTTTGATCATCGAAGTCAGTATACCTCCGTAGACGAATATTCGTGGCACAAGGCTCCAGAGCCACTGCTGCTTGTTTTGGAAGCACACTGCTGACGACAGAGGCTCGCAGGAAATCTCAATGGTTGAAAGCCAATTCCTGGAACGTCTCAATCTGCTTCTCCAAAGCGTCATGGGGAATACGCTTCCTTTCGGTGGCAAGCAAGTCATATTTCTGGGCGATTTTCACCAGCGTAAGCTACCAAACATCCCGTCAGCCTCCTTCCTAGTATGTCGCAAGAGCGACAGGCTCCTGGAATGTTTTTCTTTACCCCCCAAACATTTCCCAAATGCAAGCTAACTCCCGCTTTCCGCAGTTCCGCCGGTCAAACCTTTCGCTCGCTGCTTGCAATGCGGAGCAGACATACCCGCTAATAGCAAAGAACCAAACTGCACAGCCAAGGGATGCAAGTTGCCAGAAGGGGCAGAGGGTCTTACCTGGAGTTCTAAGTGGGCTTTCAAGGCGAGCGTTTGGAAAGAACTGAAATTACGCCACGTCAAGTTGGAGCAGATCCATCGACAAAAGGATTCCCACTTCCAGGACGTTTTGAACAAAATTCGTAGCGGCACTGAACTCACGGTAGAGGAATGGCACCATCTGGAATGCCCGAAGAATCTCCCTCGGAACGCCTTTGCTATCCGCCTAATGTCAAGACTCTTCGAGGTAAAGAAGTTCAACGAGCATGAGTTGGCAAACCTTAGGTGCACGCCCAAAGCATGGCGAGCAAAGGACGACTGTATGAAACTCGTTAAAGACAAAGATGGGTAAGCCACTTCTACGGGCATTTCATACCCAGCTTTTTGTATTGTGTTGGGATTTATCAGATACCTGTTTCCTCCACAACTCCATGTCCCATCCTTCCAGCAACACTGACTGATTCTTGTAGCTTCCACGACATAGGAGCGTCGTACAAACGCAAGGAATACACCGACTCCCTTCGAGATCATAGGTTCTTGGAAGATCTAACTTTGAAAATCGGAGCCCGTGTAGTGCTACTATACAACCTCACGCCCACTCTCGTGAACGGCTCCCAAGGCGTGATCGTGGGATATCGACCTGCTGAGCTCGCCGAGGAACTTGAAAGAATCGACCCGTCCGGAAACCATCCATCTTTCAGAAAAGATTGCATGATCGCATACAAACAAACAAACAACGAAATGCGGCCCCTTGTCCGCTTCGCCGACGGTACGGACCATCTCATTCCCGCAATATCCTCTGCTTCCTTACGAGGCGGCGCACAACTCCATGAGCAGTACGTCGTATGCAGGACGCAAATCCCCCTTACTCTCGCGTGGGCACTGTCAATCCACAAAAGCCAAGGCATGACCTTGGAATACGTCGAGGTTTCCTCAAGGGATATCTTCGAGCCGGGCCAGCTTTATGTGGCGCTTTCTAGGGCCACGCATGCGGATGGGCTGACGGTGACGGGGTTTCAGCGGACGCTGCTGCCCATGGATAAGGATGTGCTGGAGTTTTACACCAAGACGAAGTGGGAGAAGTTGCAGGGGAGGCCGTTGAAGGGGAGGGGAGGGAAGAAATCTTGAAATGTGGTGTTTTGTCTTCTTTTTGAGATATTTGGAACATTTGGGACTGGAGTTTGGAGATATATTTGGCCTGCTACCAGATTTTGATACCCACGTTACGGATTTCACTACATACAGACTCGGCATATTGGTTTGGCTGTGGATACTCTGGACGGACTCATGTATAGATTACGGATGCTTCACAGCAGCACTTTTGGTTTTGTTGGATATACCCCTCTCGTAGTTGAGTTTTAGAAGCTTTTAATAAATGTTGACTTCCAATATTGAGACCTGAGCGTTCTCGTATAGTGGTATGCTGACCTAAGCAACTGTCCTTTCGCTTGCGGGCGGGGTAGCACTTACCCAGTCCGGAAATTCCTCACGACACACCCCTTTCTTTCTTCTTCATTGGTTTTCTCCTTCACTTTATTCTTGAAGGTTTTCGTAATCAGTGCAATCAGATGTTTTGTGCCAGTCTAGCTGTTATGGTCTTCTGCTTCCTGTTCTGTTCTTTGTGGTATAAGCTCGCGAAACAAGGTTTCGAGGTGTTTATTTACGTACGTCACTTGACAAGGAGGGAGGCTCAAGGAGGAGGGAGGCTCAAGGAGTCTCCCGTTCGTGAATAGCCATTTCTGAGTGTTTTCTGGATGGTGTGGGATAATGCTTTGGAAGATGCATAGTCCTGGTTATATGGTATTTTACGTCTCAGAGGTGCATGTCTTTGGGCGTGTAAAGACCAGCTGGTACCAGTATAGGACGCGATGCGTGAGCGTTGGCCATTATGCTGTGAAGAGAGCGAGCTGAACTATAGTACTGGAAAGTACACGAGCTCAATTTATAGCCTTCGTTTTCCTATGTTTCAATTGATGCTTGTACTGTCGGGGCAGCGCTGAGTAAGGGGGACAACAGTCTGCTGCCGCTGTCATGATGTTTTCTCGGATAAGGTTCACCCAGCCACTGAGCAGCAGGAGCTGTCCAGTCGCGGACTAAAATAGTCACTGACCTAGTCCGTGATGTGCTGCTTACAATAGCTCGAGCTCCTTCCGCTTTCCTTCCTTCTTTCCTTTCTCCTTCATCCTTCCATCTACCCATCCACCACCGCCCCTCTCCCAACCCTCCAATTTCCCTCCCAAGCGGATTTGCTGCTCCTCCGATCGTGCTGTAAGTTTAATCACCTTCTGAGCCGCGATGTATCAGGTTGCTGAGATACCGAACCACCAATCATCCATCATCATATCCTCAATTGCTTACATATCTACAGACCAAAGCTGCTGCCCCGTCGGTCGACCGGCGCCTCCACCAAGCCTCCAAGAGAGAAAGAAGAGGTAAGTAACATTCGATATTCCCTTCCCCAACCTCCATCGCTACGTCTTCCATCGACACGTCCTCCTCGACCCTCATCGACACGTCCTCCTCGACACGTCCTCCATCGGCGCGTCCTCTCTCCACTTCCTTCAACAATTTACATGATGAATCACGGCATCCTTCCTCACCTCCTCGTCTTACCTCCACTCATCAAAAACATTCGATGACGAATCACGAAACCTGCATACATACTGACTGACATCATCCTAGACCATTGAGGCTTTTTATGACCGGGGAGGACACGAACAACTGGTAAGACACTGCGCTCTCATTCTGTTCATGCTCCCTCTCTGCCTGTCTCACCACACATGATGTAGAAGAGTCCTTGGTCACAGCAAGGCTCACCATCCTCCATTTCCTTCGGGCATGTAAGACCTCTATCCCAAACGAGCCTACTCTGTGTTTCGGGGGGTCTTCCTCGAGTGGATTTGCTAGGAGTTGTCTGTGTGGAAAAGTTTTACACTCGCGGCGGCCTAAGCTGTAATGGCTAAGGGTGTGTTGGACCCACGAGCTGTGATTTTACTCGTGGGGAACGTTAGGAGTTTGCTGAGTTCATTCGTGTTGTACCCGGCGTGTTTAAGTATATTCTTTTGAGATGCAGAGAAGGGGTGTGTTCGTTATGATGTGTCTTACTCAGTTGGTTTCATCCCTGCTGACTGCGCTTGCATTTTGATAGTATACCAGATTGGACGAGCGGAGTGGCTTGTCGCGGATGGCTCCTGCCGCGAAGAATTCTGCCGCCAAGGATGCCGCCGCCGTAATTGAAAGCTCTGGGGGAGCAGGAGGTGTTGTCACAATGCAACACAAGATAGTATGTTCTGCAATCTTAACCTCAAGTTTGTTAGAACTAACAACGTTACTCTAGCCAGTCAAGAATATTACGACTGTACGTTTCGAATCTTACTAACTGATATCGCTCTAACATCACTGTAGATTACCAAGGGTGTGGCGGAGTTGGCCTGGGAGGTTGCCCGGTGCGCGGCGTTTTTTGTTCTATTTTTATTCTTTTTGTTGATTCTGCTCTCTGCTTGGTTGCTCTACATTTATTATCTGTATAAGAAATTGTAGGCGGGATATGGAGGTATCATTACTCAAATTCATATTCACATTCAAGAAAAACAACTTTCTCCAAACTCGAGTAATTACTTCAAATCCCGCAACTCGAAAGACCCATCCCAAAGTATGGTGCGATGATTATGCAAGAATTCCGAACGCAACAAGTCCGCACACCATCATTCCCACTCCTGAACTCCCCTCCGCGGCCTTGCTTCTCTTCATCAACGACACCGGGGTTGACGCTGCAGTAGACGTTGCGATGAACACTTCTCCACTCAAAGTAGGCGTTTGCGATGTCGTTGCCGATGTCGTTGCCGAGCTTGAGCTGGAATAGGAATAGGAAGAGGAAGGAAGGGCGGGGAGACAGCTCATATCAACACCACTAAGCAGAACTGGGGGTGAGAGTGCAGAGAGGGCGGATGAGAAACAATCTGTACTGTTCGTTGTGATGGCGGATGAGTCGGGGGTGCGGAGAGTGCTGGTGTTGTAGTAGACGTAGCAGTGGATTGCGTGTGGGGAGGTGTTGGGTGAGTGGGTTGAGCAGGCTAGGAAGCGCTGGGGGTGGAGGGGTTTGGGTTAGTGTTGAGAGGAGAGGGGTGAGGGATGGATAGAGGGAGGGTTTGGATGAGTATGATGGTGATGGGGAAGTAGCATTGAAAGAAGGTCTTTAATGTATAAGGTACATATAGGTATTAGGGAGGGAGAGGGTAGGAAAAGCAAACGTACACTCAGAACGAGATCCGACACATTATTCGCAATCACGCAAGCGTCGTGCCATGGAGCGGATAGGGAGTCTGTGAATGGGCAAGACATACTCGACATCTGCTGAGCGACAATGATAGCGATACGCTGTTGAGATTGCTGTTTCGCCGTGTTGATGAAATGACTTGGGAATCGCTTCGAATTTCCTAAGAATATAAAGCAAGGCAAGGGGATGAAGAAGAAGAAAAAGAATGAGGAAGATATAGGGAGATGGCACAGTAGCGCAAGGAGTCTGTGCTAGAGAAAAGCTCAGCACTTTGTGGATCCGCGGGCTGGCAAGTGAATAGCTATGTAGCATAGTAAGTAGGGATTAAGAAGGTGGACTTGTTGCTGTAAAGGGAGTTTGAAGAGCGAGATTACTAGAAGGGATGTATATTGAGAGGGTTGAGGTAGGTCAAAGTATATGCGTAGGTGACTGAATTTTGAAGTGCTATTTAGTTTTTGAGGGTATATAATGTAGATTGGGAGCATGGGATGGATTAGTGAGTCTTGCAACTTAGAGAGCTTGATGTGTTGGAAGAGGTACCTAATGGAAGCAAGTTAATAAGAAAAGGTAGGTTAACTAGGTACTCTTTGATAAGTTGGAGTTAGCAGTGTAGCCAGCCATAGAGCAAATCGTACTTCAAGTAGTGCTGGTTATACTTTCCACACCGAACAGGAAGCGCTTATAACTTAGAATCATTCTCAAAGACAGGCTGTTATTTTAAGTCTTACATGGAGAACAAGGTGGATTATACACTACTATGTCACTTATTCACATGTATAGTCAGTTAAGAGCTCAGAACTCAAAATTTAAGAACTAAAACTACTTAAAAGGTAGAAACTACAAAACAATATCATCTACCCTATCTCGCAAAACAAAAGAACCATGCCTCCACTCACTCAATGCCAAACCTCATTCGGCACCTCCAAAACCCCCTCCGGCGCCAACGTCGCCACCGAAACATGCGGCCAAGTCAATCCCGCAAAATTCAAAAACACAAGCTGCGAATACTGAATCTGCGTCGAGTGTACCACAATCGTCTTTTCCACCGTAATCTCCTTTGGCGGGTTAACCTCCCACACCAACTTCGATCCATTCGGCGAGAGGTGTAACGGTTTATCCTTCCCCGGGACAAAAGGCGGGACAACAAGTTCATGCTCCACCGTCTCAATCCAAAACGTCGCGCTCATCTGCACAGCGCTTGCATTAGGACCAATCTGTGGGTTCGCAGGCCCGCCTCCAGCGCCGCCTGCGCCTTGCAGGAACGCGATGTTCGAGACGCCGCCGCCGAGCTCGGGGG